>JAYMTP010006681.1:0-11812 GCA_036897365.1 Geranium brycei | reverse complement strand
AACCCTTATTGGTCCTTGTGGATTCGACCCTGTGCTTACCAGGTTTTATTACTTGTAACGACCGCGTGCACTTGCGCATTATCGGGTGCCTGTGGACGACTGTCTACGGGCCCAACAGTGAGCCAGCTCACTTAACACTTAGCTATTTATTTTATATAATATCATATCATATCATTAGAAACACTTAAATAAAGTGCACGTTCTTAACACTGATCTTGTCTACCATTTGGGAACATAAATAATGAGAAGAGGACAAAGCGACCAAGTTTGTTTGGACATTCATATCATGGCTAGATAGATATAGTTAAATATTCAAATGGCAAAATAATTCATACCCTCAGTAATGCATGCATGTCATGCACCAATATCTACTCTAACACCATCTCTCAAGTATAAATTGGGTTGAAACACACGTGGAAACAACGAACGGAGTGTCGATTGACCTCTGATACATGGGCTTTAAGCCCAAAATAAATGGCATGGAGGTCCGGTCCAAATCCAATCAAACTCTGATACCATGACATAAGTCCAACCACTTAAAAATTCAAGCTGATAAATAGAAGCACAAACTATTATTTAAGCTGTGGTCCATGGATTTACATCTTTCTGACGTAATACTTAGATTGAAAATATTAATTTTAAAATTAAAGTGAAAATAAAAATACCCTTGATCAAACTTCAAATTTTCAAACGGTGGGTGAGGTGCCCCAGACGCAACAAAGCTTTAAGAAAAGTCGATTCTCTACTAGTAAATTTTGGATGAATTAAGATATTCCTTGTGTACGTGTAGGTAATTACCATAAGTAACCACAATGAAATGTTGATACATCAACTAGCAAGTTCTTCACATTGTAAAGTCGGATTGGTTCAACCACTTGATTTTGGATTGATCGATATTGTCATTGTAGACAAGTCAAAAGAACATGCAAGAAATATTTAATTAGATATTTATGAACTTCTGCGTTTTTGCGTGCCCCAAGTATAATTCTAATTTAAATTTCTTTTTGCGGATGCTTGATCTTTATTTATTATACATAATATGTATCTTTTGATAAATCTAACAGAATTGGTGGGTAAAAAGTGTAAAATACCCTCCATTTATAGTTGTAAAATAATATACTTATTTGGTAAATAAGAAAATGATCATTTTACCCTTGAAAAACAAATTTAACCAACAGTTCAAGGACATATTAGTCTTTTAAAATAAACAAAAATAAAAATACATATAAGCTATCTTTGAAATTACTGTGTTACCCTCATTTCACTATTTATTTATCTCCACGAGAATTTTATAAATATAAAGAAAATGTACGATAATCAGAAAAAATGCAAAACTACCGGTGGATTTGCGCACCAAAGAGAAAAAGTGCGTTCCCTGCTCAAGAATCCGACCCTCGTCCCCCATCCACCTGCATCAAAGTGTAAGATATCACTTTAAAAAAGATATTTCTTAAATTTTTTATTTGTTTATTTGAAAAGACCAATATGCCCTTGAACCATAAGTTAAACTTGTTACTCAACAAAAGGTAAAATGGTCATTCATATTTATTAAATAATTGTACAATTTTGCAATAATATAAGAAGGGCATTTTGAACTTTTTACACACCAATTATGTTAAATTTTACTAAAGTTACCTTAAGTGTAACAGAAAAATAAATGAGGTATATGTAAAAAAAAACTTTTAAAGTTAAGTAGTGAATCTAAAAACGGTTAAAATTGAATAGATTTATATTTATATGAAATTATCCCTTTATTCAATTAATCCTTATAAAAAAAAGGTTTGTGATAAAAACAATGATATATCATCATAAGCGATTGAATTCTCACCGTTACCCACCGTCGATTCTGCCTTCGAAGTATAGTAAACAACAAGGTGGTCCGTCGTGTTGGACTCACAGAAGCATAATTTTGGAGATGTCTTATTAGAAGACTCATCAAGTTAGACATGTGTTGGATGTTATGCATTTAGGTAAGAATGTACGCGACAGTTCACGTCATTGGCACAATTCTAGGTTTTGGGCGAAAGGCGAAAGATGACGAGAAAGCCCGAAGAACTCTTCAAATTCTGTATCATGTGTTTCCACTATAGATTTGATGTTTTAGCCCAAGGGTTGAGTATTGAATTGTCATAATAAATCTCATCGCTCATTACACTATGAACTCTCATTCAAACTATTGAAACTTATTGTCATAATCATTTCGGACCCTCCTTATACACTCGATTTCCACCCTCGTCGTACTCCGAACCTTTGTTATATTTTTACCCAAGAGTTAAGAATTAGGTTGTTATAATCACTTCGATCTTTCGTGACACTGTGTTTCCACCATCATCCCTAAAAACTTGTTATACAGGTCCTCTAGGGGCTGAGTTTTATGTTGATTAAACCGATGGAAACATTCAACAAACAAATGAAACAGAAAGACAACAAATATATGACGATGTCAAGCATAATAGAACATGTTTTGAGTTATTAATCATATATTCTGTCTTTTTCTCCTGAAAATCTGAGTCACGGCCTTGTACGAGATGGAGGTGACGCCGGCGTCGGAGAGGCCCTTCACTTCGATTCGTGGAACGACGTCACTTCATTCAAACGATCGGCGGCTGCCACTAAACTCATGTTGAATTAATATTATTATTAATTATGTAGTGAATTGGTTTTTGAGTGAAGTTAGCTTAAGTAGAGGAACTTGCGTGTGTCCAACACTGCCTGCTTCCGAGCGTAGTGAATTTGCTTGGGGAGCTGTCTTCTATGATCAACGAACAGGACAGCCCAAAAAGTGACATATCCGACCAAACTTAACCAGCACGGGTTTGTAGACAAGATCCAAGGATTTAAAAGTTGTAGAGATATAATAGGATCTTGTCGGGGACAGAGACCCCGCCTTGATTCTCCATATATATATATATATATATACATACTCGGGTAGAAACCTATATAGAACGTTCAAACGTCCACACCATGTAGAACGTCATATCTGAGACGCGCGTTATTTCAGAGTGCGACACGTGGCAGGGTCCAACATGTTATACAACATTGCACTACATGTTCTACATGATTATACAACATTACACTGCATGTTATACAGTTTGGACGTTTTGACATTTTTATTGGTTTGTAGCTGATATCTCCTATATATATATACTTTATTATTAGTAGAGATTAAAAATATAACTTCGTAAAATAAAAGAAAGAGATTAAAATACATAGTTAGAGATAAGTGACAACATTGGTTCGAATTGAATGAATATTCAACAATCCAAGATACATACATAAATTCTGATTTTATTAAATGTTCGATAAAACCTACATTCATATATAGTATTGTATTACATTATTATCGGAGTCTTCATCTACATTATTTTCATGACCTTTTATATCATTGTATTTGTTATCATCAGCGTTGTGTAGTCGGAACAAAACAGAGTAAGGTCGATAGTGATACCACCTGATTTTAAATCTCAATTCAATCAACATGTGGCTCTTGATAAGGTTTTTCGACTACGTACTAGAGTTCAAGATCATTAATACGAGTTAACGTACTTCGTTTGTAAGAAGCCCTATGAGACATAATATTCACAACTTTCCATATACTACATTTCGACATAATATTCACAACTTTCCATATACTACATTTCGGGTCGTTGACGTAAAAAATATGTTTTGCCAATAATATAGTGAGGCAAAAAGGAATGTCTTTGTGATAATATGTGGACTTGTTGACTGAAGGGAACCTACAGTCCAACTTTAATTTCCGCTTGTCGTACCATCAACTCTTAAATACAACGGTTGTCAAGCCTTCTAGGTATGTAAGGACACATATGTCTAGACATATGTCCAATACAATTCGTATCTACGTGAATATAATTATGACATTATAATGTGTTATAAATACTTATTTAAAAAACTATATCAAATATGTTATAAAATATATTGTTAAACATACACTTTAACCGACGAATGTGACACACATTCTTCCGTAAATTTCAATGTAGTATGCAATTTTTTTCCTAACAAGTTTCAATCCCTCTATCTATTCACACAAGAAAATCAAACGCGATGATAATATTTGCGTGATGATGCGTGAGTAGGGCCAGATTGGAGATGGATGGAACGAGATTGCTCATTATAAGGTATGTCGAGGGACTGACCTAATGGTGTACGTAGGGAACGAGTAGAGGCCTTAGGTGGAGCGACTCCACGATAAGGCCCTGATTTACATCTTTAAGAGAAGACATGGTTCACGACTATAAAGTAATTCCAATACAGTTTAATCATTACATTAAATTTAAATATGGAGATTATCACTAGAGATGTTTCACGCAATCTATATATAGTAAAGGAAATGGTTATTATTGAATTCAAAATAGGTGTGACCTTTTTGAATCCTTACAATACCGTGAAATAACAAACTAGAAATAAGAGCTACGACCAACGCTTGCTTGACTAATTGGTTAACCACTTGAACTTGGTTCCGAAGGTCTTGAGTTCGAGTCACGCTGCGTTATCTCGCCTTTGTATTGGGCCCCCTTCTACATAAGGGTGTGTCTTGAACCCGTTATTGATACGATAAAAAAAGAAAAAAAGAAATAAGAGCTACGAAATTCAAGGCTCATAAAGTACATTACTACTCAAATGCCTTTAAATCAACACAATTATGTGTCACATACTTTGTTTTTTATTTTGAAAGTCTCAAGAGCAGTATTGATGCCCAATTGCTTGCTGTAGAAGTTTTCTGTATACTGCCCAATTGTAAAATTACGATATTTGGATGGGTTTTCGGGCGACACGAGCTCCGGCAACGGTCCGACCTCTTTTTCACGATTCCCAATGTTGAAGTAAACTAATGCTGAGATTCTTGGTTCCGACGACGTGTTTGCTCTTACCCTGTGTTGCACGCTTTTGTACTCGTCATTCGACATTATCTACGATTCAAAACCAAATACATATATGTTAAAATTATATTATTCGGAAAGAGTAAGAAGGTAAATTTCTTTTAAATATATATGTTTTACATCTTATATTTATTATTGCATATGTAATTCTAGTACATTATATTTTTCTTTTTTTGAAATTACATTATAACTTTTTCTTTTTGAATTATATCATATCTTAAATCTACCCTTTAACCGTTCCCCACACAATTTACAACGGAGTTTGAAACCCAGCCTCTCCACTAATAGTGTGAGGCTCAAACCGTTGCGATGTCCCCTCAAGAACTACATTATAATTTTTTAGTTTATGTATAATACTTTATGTATTAATTAAAGAAGAATTAATGAAAACTATAAATTCAATTTATCTTTAAAGATAGTCTATTATTTGACTAGTGTCTATCACGGAGTTAGAAAAAAAGACACACACATATACATGGTTGTAATTGATGACGACTTGTTAGTTCTCTGATAATATTATCTAACTCAATAACTACTATATATAAACTAATTTAATGATTAAATAATTATTACAGTAAGTCAATTAATTGACCGAGTGACTATAACAATTTAATTTATCGATCAAATAATATAATAATTTAATTTATTGATGAGCAAGTGATCTTATATGAAAACATTTAAGACCTTGTATCAAAGTACTAGAGACCTCGTATCAAAGCACTAGGGATCTTGTGCCAAAACAGCCAAGACCTTGTACCAGAACACTGACGAACTTGTACTGAAACAAAACAGTAAACCTTGTTGGAATAGAGTGGGACAGAGTTCCACTTTCGATGGTACAATTAAGGTCAGTGCAATTCAGTACGAGGTCCTGTACGCTGGGTACAAGGTGTTGGGAATTTGGGTCATTCTAAAAACCAAAGGAAGAGTGAACTCTTTTGGGGAGAGGTGTAACGAGGGGATGATAACGGATGCAGCTGGGTACAAGGTGTTGGGAATTCGGGTCATTCTAAAAACCAAGGGAAGAGTGAACTCTTTTTGGGAGAGGTGTAACGAGGGGATGAAAACGGGTGCAGCGAGGTTTCGGCTTTGTGATGATCACCCAAGAACCCATTCACCCGGTTTAAAAAGCTAGGGAACCGTTGGGGTAAAGTGTAACAAGGGGGCCTGGTGCCATTGTAAAGTTGTTTTACCTGCATAAGATCGCCGACGTTAACGATTAATCCTCCGGGGACAGGGTTGATATCTACCCAATCGTCGCCGTGCTTCACCTGCAACCCCGGCACATGGTTCTGGAGCAGCACCGTGATCAGATGCGGGTCGGTGTGTGACGTCAGCCCCACCGTGAGATCCGGCTGGGGACAGTAAGGATAGCATATACCGGCGAACGACCTGTGGTCGACGCCAGCGGCATGTTCCTTGAACCTTGTACACCCCAAGCCCTCGAGCAGCAGCTCCACCACCGACTCGCCCACTCTCCCCGCGAGCGCGTCCCACTCGAACACCTCCCTCCTGCATATCTCCGGGACCGCCGCGTCGGGCGGGGGCGGGGTCATCTGCACCCTGATGTGGTCGTTCCAGCTGGCGGCGCCGGACCGGTGGAGATCCAGGTTGGTCATGTACATGAAAGTGTTCTTGTAGTCGCGCGTGTAGTGCACTCGCCTCGCCCCCGGGGGCTGCTCGTGGAAGGCCCTGACGGCGTTGACGATCCCGCCGAGGGCCGCCTCGGGCACGCCGTGGTTGATCACCTGGAAGAAGCCCCAGGTGGAGGCGGCGGACCTGATCCGGTCGACGATCGCGGCCCGGCCGCCGGGGGAGCTCAGGCCGGATAGATCGATCGCCGGAACCGATGACGAAACGGAGGGGGATTTGAGGGAGGAGAGGGTCTCCGGCGGGTGGACGAAGATGCGGGGGATGGTGGTGACGCCGGCGTCGGAGAGGCCCTTCACGCCGGCCTTGGATTCGTCCAACGACGTCACTTCCTCCAAACGCTCGGCTGCTGACAAAGCCGTATTTAATTAAATTAAGTGTTTAATTAGTGATAGGTTTGATTGAGATCAGATTCAAATAGCCACTATATATAGATAATAGAGAGATTATGTGAGAATCATTAAGAGGAACCAGTGTGGAGACGTTGCATGGTAAAGCAGACGCACATGTTTTCTTTATTATATGATGTATTCTCATATAAAATAGGCAACTCTTGTTTTCATTATTATGACATGTATTTTCAGTTAACCTAAGTCGAATCCTCGCTAACTTGTTATAAGGTATAATATGGAAATCATCCCCTCGTTACACCTCTCCTCCAACATGATTCACTTATAGGTATACTATGAAACCCGGCCTTATCGTTACATGCAGGGTCCTAATATTAACTCAAAATTTCATGTTATGAAAATACAAATGTCATAATATTTACTTCATATTTTTTTGCACCTTATTATACCACTTTTCCACTTTGATACCCTAATTATTATTATTTTTTCTTTTTAATACCCTAACTATCATTTTAGGACAACTTACTCATAAAATACAAAAAATACTCTTGTTTTAAAAAATCAGAATTGAACCAGTTCAATTTGATTTATCACCGATTCAATTTGGTTCATATTTAATATGCAATTACAATTATACCTCCATTATGTAACTAAAGTTACATGGCAGTAATGTCTTTTCACAAAGAAAAATAGAAAATAAAACTAAAAACGAAAAAAAAAATGAAAGCAAAAACGCAGTGGAGGTGAAGGCTTCGGCGAGGTAAATCGTCTGGCAGAGCTCTAGAGAGGCCATTGTCGCACAGATTGAGGTTCTCGAGTCTCGCGAGCGAGAGCTACGGTCTCGATCCTTGCGAAATTGGGGGGTTAGGATTCCAGTGAAGTTGTTCCTCGCGAGCGAGAGCTTCCTTAGAAATTGAATCCTAAACAAACCTCGACTGATCTTGCCAGAGAGAGCGAAGCCGACGAGATCGAGCTCGGAAACCCTGTTCGATCTAGGGTTACACTTGATCCCGACCCAGCTGTTGCAGGGATTGTTTTCGTCTTCGCTCCACGAACCCAACTTGCCGCCTCGAATCTCCGAGAAGCACCATGAGGGTTCGAGTTGGAGACAGTCGGAGCACCACTAGAGTCGCGCCTGTTGGTCAAAATTGAATAGATTTATATTCATATGAAACTATCCCTTTATTCAATTAATCAATATGAAATAAATGTGTGATAAAAAATAATGATATATCATTATATGTGATTGAATTATCACCGGTACCCACCGTCGATTCTGCATTCGAAGTATAGTAAACAACAAGTTGGTCCGTGGTGTTGGACTCACAAAAGCATATTTTTGGAGATGTATTATTGGAAGACTCATCGAGACATGTGCTGGATGTTATGCATTTAGATAAGAATGTATGCAACAGTTAACGTCATTGGCATAATTCTAGGTTTTGGGCGAAAGGCGCAACAGGTGCTGGATGTTCGAGTTGGAGACAGCCGAGCACCACTAGAGTCGCGCCTGTTGGTCAGGACGGAGGCTACCGATGGCGAGGCCGAAGATGCCGTCGCCGGTGTCGAGGATTTTGGGTTGGATTTTTAGGGATTAAAAAATCAAAAATTGAGGGTACTGAGTATCATATCTAAGCTCCTTCTTCGTTTTCAGTTCATGAACTGAAAGGGAGAGATGAAGTCTCGAGGTCGAGGTTGCCGGAGGATCACCAGATCTGAGCCCGGAGGAGACGACCTCGGTTTATTTGAAGTGGTTCAATTTTGGAGTAAGTTGTTTCAAAATGATAGTTATGGTACTAAGCAAGGAAAATAATAATAATTAGGTTCTCAAAGTGAAAAAGTGGTATAATCATGTGTACAAAAATGTCATTTTCCCTAATTAAAACACTTAAATATAACAACATTTATAGTAAAACTTAAATAAAGGAACATGCACTTGTTTAAGTGATATTATTCGAAATAGGTTAAGCACTCGGACTTGTTTTAGGGGACTTGGGTTCGAGTCACGTTGCTGTGATATCTTCATATCCTACCATTATTCTTATAACTTGTGTTGGGTCTCTCTCTTAGTGTGAGTCAAGTGGCAATATGGACCCCTTACATATAAGGGTGTATATATTGCGTACATTATTGATACAATAATCTTCAGAACTCTTAAAAGTCACAGGTTTGGTGATGTCTTATTTCATCATAAAATAGTCAAGCCTAAATCTTGATACACAACTCGCCGATAAAAAAAGAAATAAGGGAAAAATACAGATAGTTATTCCCAACTATATATGGTTGCACATAGTCATTCTCAATTAATTTGAGTCACTCAACTACATCGAGAGATTATAAATTTCCACCCGTCAAATACTTGAATTGAAAACATTAATTTTGAAAGTGAAAAAACGATGGGTGAGGTGCTCCCGACGCAACTTCTGCTTAGGAAAAGTCGATTTGTAGCTGATATATATAGGAGATATCAGCTACAAATCAATAAAAAATGTCAAAACGTCCAAACCATGTAGAACATGTAGTGCAATGTTGTATAACATGTTGGACCTATGCAAAATTGAAGTCATGTAGAACATATAGTGCAATGTTATATAACATTGGACCCTGCCACGTGTCGCACTCTGAGATAACGCGCATCTTAAATCCGACGGTTCTATATGGTTTGGACGTTCTATATAGATTTGTAGGCGAGTGTGTCTCTATATATATATGTTCAATACAAAAGTATTTGCAGCAAGTAGTTAATTATAATTGCAGTTGTATTTTGAGAACAATTTATTTAATTTTTTTTTATCAATAACATGTTTGATTAACTTTAATTGATTATTTTTATTTGGTTTATGCAGCTAGGGTAGTAATCGAGTACAAACTTATGCTTCATGTACAAATTTTAGAACGTCTCCCAATCGTCAGATCTTATAATCAAAGGATTAGATTCATGCTGACTCATCAATGGCATAATAATGTAATTATCAATTAATTGTATATTTATTTTAGTCAATTAACACTAACATAAGGGTAATTTAATATTTTTATACGATATATCATTTAGTCAATATTTCAGAATTTAAGATTTCTCTTTTACGATTATATTGTTTCCATATAAATCGGTCTCATGAAATTGGTTTCATTAAATAAGTTTCATGAAATAAGTTTCATGAAATCGGTTTCATGAAATAAGTTTCGTAAAATAAGTTTCGTTTAATCAATTTATTATGAAATAAGTTTCATGAAATAGGTTTCATGAGTTCGTAAAAAGTTTCATAGTCTGTTTCGTCATGTGTCATGTTTCATGTTTAATTCGGAAATTTCATGGTTGCCCACCATGAAAAGAAATCAATCCAAGAGTTGTGACATTTTTAATAACAAAATGAAAAATCATCCCATCACAAGTGAAATAAATTAAAAGTCTCACAAGCCAAAATATACAAAACTTTAAAGAGTACTCATGCTAGTTCATGAATGACAAATGTTAAAAAAATGAAATTCTCGCGTGTAGGATCCAGTCACCATTTTCCGGTCTGGAAAACATCTCCATCAACGATACTGAACAAAAACAATGAAACTGAATCAGATGGCTGAATAACACATTAATAAAGAGATATTAACATTAATTTGTCAGCTAATTTCATACAAATGAACATGAGATAAAAATTAAACACCACTAATAATGAGACATCACCATTGGACAAATCATCGTGTACTCAATAGTACAAAAATTCACATAGATACATATTAGAGATACAATTAAGCCCAAAAAATCACCTCATGTTATATATCAAGCATGCATCATCATTGCATCAAAAAACCTAGCTCCTTAATGTAGCAAGTCAATTCTAATACACTTTCTTAGAACCTATCATCTTTTAATACACTTTCTCCTATTTGGTAATTGAATGTTCATCTATAGTGTATGGTAGCCAAAAATACACCACCACTGATGTTGCTGCAACAATGTATACACAAATCAATTGTACCTCAATTGTACCAAAAGCTACTATGAAGTAGTCAATGACCCAGAAAGCCACCACCAAATACAAATAATCACCTCCATAGTTCTAGAAACAACTCACATATTCAATCATCTATTACACTAAACCCATATTGGATAATAGGATTTTCAATTGCAAAAAATTCAACTTTCATGGAATCTAGTTACTGGGTGGCTCAAATAACACTAATCCATTTTCATTAATTACATCCAAACCACCAAATTGATCAGCCATGCAACAAGTATGTGAAAAATTCACAAAACGAAAGTGGGAAATTTATTCTAAATGAAATACCAAACCCTGAAGCGAAAAATTGGATTGAAACAATTAAAAAGAAAAGGAGAAAAGGGCCATACCATGGTGTGGGTGGTGTCGAAGCCAGAATCGATAAGAGTAACGTGCAAGACGAAGTTGAGGTTAGTCGGCGGCGGCGGATTGGAGTAAAGTTGGTCGGTGGTGAAGACACGGAAAGGGGAAGAGGATATGTGGGTCGCAGCATTCACCTTACATAGATAGAAACATGATCTACCTCCGGAGAATCACGGACGGTGGTTGCGTCGACAGTGGCAGCGTGGCAGATCTCGGTTGCGGTGAATCGCTCGGCTAAATCGTCTACCGTGTCCGGCTCTACATTGTGGTGAATCGCCTCCGTTGAATCGCCCAGGGATGCCCGGCGAATCGCCACCGTCCGCCGTCATCAGTCGCGTCCGCCACATTCAGAGAAGCCGCCGTCATCGTTGCTCTAGAAGCTGGGTCGCGTCGATCAATTCATTTGGGGAAGAAATAGGATTTCGTATATATAATATTCTATATATATATAAGGACCATAATAACCTTTTACTATTTTTCATATTTATTTCATATATTAAATCATCCATTAATTTAAACCGTAGATTAAAACTCATCTAGTGGATATAAGGTG
>JAYMTP010006680.1:0-11813 GCA_036897365.1 Geranium brycei | reverse complement strand
CGTTGTCTTCAATTTAGCCCAATCTGGAGGCAAAATAGATAAGGAATGATACAAGACCGGTTTCGGTTTAACCGGAAAACCGGTGTAAATTTTCCGGTTAACCGGCATCCCGGTTTCCGGCCAAAATCCGGTCGGTCTCGGTTCCCATTTCTGAAAACCGACCATGCCCGGTCCGGTTATCGGTTTCCGGCGCCGGTTCCGGTTACCCGGTTATGAGCGGGTTTGAGTCAAACCCATCATTGTAGTTACAAAAAGCACGACAGCTAGTTAGCACTGAATCAGCAGTTCATATCCAAAATCCGGTAGAGGGGCACTATATTTACGATTTTACCCCTACACGATGCTATAAATACCACAATCCGAGTCATTTTCGTGCCTGATCCGATAGACGAACGCTAGCTTTCTAATTTCTTCTCCTACATTTCTCGATTCTCTCTACTCTCACTGAGCAGTCACAGGCAAAGCTCGGCGATGGCTTCTCCGATGGCGTCGTTTCTCCGGCTGAAGCTCGATCACCACCGGACCTTTCTTCTCCGAGTTCGGTCCTTCGCTTCGGCTCCGGAAGGCAAAACCGCTCCGCGGATCGAGAAGATCTTGATCGCGAACCGGGGCGAGATCGCGTGCAGGATCATGAGGACCGCGAAGCGGCTGGGGATAAGGACCGTGGCCGTGTACAGCGACGCCGATCGCGACTCGCTCCACGTGAAATCGGCCGACGAGGCTGTTCATATCGGTCCGCCTCCTGCTCGCTCGAGCTACCTGGACGCGTCGAGGATCGTGGAGGCTGCGATTCGCACCGGTGCTCAGGTTAGTGCTCGTTTCGCTCGGAAAATCGAGGTTTGGGAGTGTGAGTTGGATTTCTGAATTTGCTGTTTGTTTGCTGAGAAAATGGAGTGGTTGATTGAAACTGGCGGAGTAAATTGCTCTTAGAGCTACTGATCGTTTTTTTGGAGTATATTGCATAAATGTGTATATAAGGTATAGTTGAGTGCTAATCAAATTCGGACTAACTTATGCTGCTAGTGAACTAGAAGATTGAGCTTATATCAATTATAGATTAAATATTCAATACTACTTCAGAATGTGTAATACATCTACAGAATTTAGTATTCCTGTTAGAAGGAGCCAGTCAGCCATGTCTTCAAAGATGGCTAAATCTATCTCAATCAATTTTTGAATCAACTCTACAATTTGTGCTCGTTGGCTCGGAAAATTGAGGTTTGGAAGTATGAGTTGGATTCCAGAATTTGTTGTTTGTATGCTGAGAAAATGGAGTGGTTGGTTGAAACTGGCGGAGTTAGTTGCTCTTAGAGCTACTGATCGGTTTTGGAGTACATTGTATAAACGTGTACCTGAAAGTATAGTTGAGTGTTGATTAAAGTCTGATTAATCAGTTTCTTAGTGTGATTACTTTGCTTATCTTACTTATGCTGCTAGTGAACTTGAAGAAGGAACTTATATCAATCAATCATAGTTAAAATTTTCAATACTATTCCAGAATGTATAAATACATATACTACGGAATTTTCCAGTATTCCTGTTAGAAGAAGCCAGTCAGCCATAGCTTCAAAGACGGCGAAACCTACCTCAATCAATTTTTGAATCAACTCTACAATTAGGCAAGTTCGGTAGTTTGGCTGACAACCAGAGTTATTTTAATCTCTATGGCTAACACTATAATCACTCTGTAGATCGATTGAATTAATTGTATGCTCATTGATCTACTACAATCTTTATACAATCACGACACACTGGTTAGATATGCCAGCGAGTTACTCAGGCAGCTGCCAGTAAAAGAAGCTATGAGCATCAGTTGACATGCAAAAGTGCCATAATTGTTAGACCCTTGCAGCTTCTATGATTGTTCACTAGGTATTTGACTAAGCTCTCGACACTGGGAGATGGTTGGTTGCTTAGAAAATTTATACTATCAGTGTAGATACATGATGTTCACCATATGTTCAGATTCACAAACATGATAGTTGCTTTATATATTCATATATGCAAGGTAATGTTTCAGACTGGATATGTTATTTTGTTGAATAGGCTATCCACCCAGGCTATGGTTTTCTATCAGAGAGTTCTGATTTTGCTCAACTTTGTGAAGACAAGGGCCTCACATTTATTGGTCCTCCAGCATCTGCAATCAGGGACATGGGAGATAAAAGGTATACTAAATGTATGTTTGATGTGTGCACATACACATGTTTGCTTTTCTCTTTTAAATCTAAAGATGTGTCAGTTTAGAAAAATTGTCAAGTTGACTTGTGCTATAACTTTCTAGTGCATCAAAGAGAATTATGGGGGCAGCGGGAGTTCCACTTGTTCCGGGATACCATGGTAAAGAACAAGATATCGACCTTATGAAGTCAGAAGCAGACAAGATTGGATATCCCCTAATCATAAAGCCAACTCATGGCGGTGGAGGAAAGGTGTTTCAATTCTTTGTGCCTCTCCAATTCATTGTTAAACACATATTTATACCCTTGGTGCAACCTGATTGATACTCTGGAAAGAATATACTCATTCTACTGTTAAGAAATGCTGATATAGCATAAGCAACAATGCTGAAAGCATCTAGAGTAGGCTAACTCTTTCTGCCTCAGACTGTAGGCAAAATTTTTACATATGTTGAAATTCTTTCTGCTGGCTTGTTTCTAGGGTATGAGAATAGTGCGAAGTCCTGATGAATTTGTTGAAGCTTTCTTGGGGGCACAACGTGAGGCGGCTGCATCTTTTGGCGTAAACACAATTTTGCTAGAGAAATATATCACTCAGCCAAGACACATTGAAGTTCAGGTATTCCCTGTTTTCATGATAGAGATTGGATATTATATTAAATGGTTAAGTTTTTTGATGTTTTATGCTTCACTGATGTAATAGATATTCGGCGACAAACATGGGAATGTTGTACATTTAAATGAGAGAGATTGCAGTGTCCAGAGAAGACACCAGAAGATAATTGAAGAAGCTCCAGCAGTAATGATCGTGTTCTATATTCTTAATTAAGGTTTATTAGCATAGATCTACTAAAATTGTACCTTAACTCCACTATTGCAGCCAAACATTATCGATGACTTACGGGCACATCTGGGTCAAGCTGCTGTATCTGCAGCTAAGGTAACATGTTTGCTAAACTTTGACTAGCCTGCATAAGACCATTATCTATAAGAAACTTGACTTTTTTAGCATTTCTTGTACCTTGGATGAGTAGCAGCTAGTATTACTCTTACCCAAACCGTTCTGGGCCTAATTTTCCCAACTCTTCATTAGTAAGATCTAGTTGAACTGAGGCATGGAGTTTTATCTGATACACATCGTTATAGAATACACAGTTGGGGCAGGTACTTCCTTTGATGCTTACATAGATTGTTCATCTGATGGAAATTATAGCAAAATGCTCATAGTGACCAATATCTACATTCATCCAATCCAATACAATATTCAGCTTCATATCACAATTTAACCAAGCCATTTAAACTGACTGCATGGTGAAAATGAATTTTTGTTGGTGATTTTCGCTACAGGAATCAGAACGTTTGGATTTTGGTTGCTAGCAATTGATGTGTGTTGATATGTTTAATAGGGTGAATTGTCATTGACCTTGCTAAAATAATTGTGACACTGACACAAGTATCGTTGTCTACTATGTTGACATGTGGGCTACACATGACATTTCCCCCTCTTTTACCTAAGTACATATTTAGACTATTCCCAGTGTTGCGGACAATGGGAATACTCCTTATTTGATTGATAGTGTTGAACATTATTTTCTTTTTCTTTAACGTTGAATAACTGTTCCCCCTAATATGTTCTTCTTCTCTTACACCCAAAGGCAGTTGGCTATCATAATGCTGGCACCGTGGAGTTCATATTTGATACAACCTCTGGCAAATTTTATTTTATGGAGATGAACACACGTCTTCAGGTGCTTTGTTTATTCTGATATTTGTATCATAAACTGAGCTGCTTGAGAGAATTTTAACAGGGAGCAGCTATGTATTTGCAGGTTGAGCATCCCGTGACAGAGATGATTGTTGGCCAAGATCTAGTAGAGTGGCAAATTTCTGTTGCAAATGGAGAGCCTCTGCCCATGGTTCAGTCACAGGTTCCCTTATTAGGTAAGTATTTTCTGTTGAAAACTGTCCAGCGTGCGAACCAGAATTAAGTATTGCTTTGCTGCCAGAAAAAGCTCATTTTCCGCCTTGTTTTATGTGGACTCTCTGTAAACTGAGAAAAATGATTGGATCTCTTCTGCTAAAAGTCATGTAAATTAGGTAATGGAATGTAGTTCGATTATTTTCATGGTTCAAATTAATGGAACAAATATCATAAGCAAAAAAACTATTCCATTTCCACGAGTTTGTAATAAAATCTGAAAATGGGTGTTTAGGCCCCCAACAATATTAATTTGTCATTATACAAAATCTAGTATGTCCATGATAATATTAGTTCGAGCCTTTTAGGGGATACTGTTACTGAGTAAAATGTGTTTCAACGTTTCCTAATTCTTACGAACCTCCACCATGTTGTCAGGTCATGCGTTTGAAGCTCGCATATATGCTGAAAATGTTCCTAAAGGGTTTCTTCCCGCTACCGGAGTTCTTCACCATTATCGTCATATTCCAGTTTCATCAACAGGTGCATAACTGCATTTTCATTACCAAAGCTAGCATATTAATTGGTTACCAATATGCTATCCTTCAACATTATCATTTACCATTTTTGACTTGGGTACTGGTGGTCCCTTTTGCATTTGACAAGAACTCGTGTGCGTGCTAAGATATATTAGACTGTATATAAAATGACATGTTGTGATATTATATAAGTTTACAAGCACACCATACAAACAAGGGCACTATCTTTCTAGTGTTTTATTGTTATCTTATCCATACATGTTGTTTTACAGTGCGGGTTGAAACTGGTGTTGGACAAGGAGATGCTGTTAGTATGCATTATGATCCTATGATTGCGAAGCTCGTAGTCTGGGGAGAAAATCGCGCCGCAGCTTTAGTCAAGCTAAAAGATTGCTTGTCAAAGTTTCAGGTATACCAGATTCGTGTTATAAGAGAAAAGCATGGAAAATATATCAGTATGGTGGATACCAGTGTGCATTTCCTCATGATAGGTGTAACATATATTGTATATTTTAGCTACTTGACATTTTTAATCCGAATTCGATCTCTATTTTGGCAGGTTGCTGGTTTACCAACCAATATTAATTTTCTACAAAAACTTGCTAACCATTGGGCATTTGAAAATGGAGACGTGGAGACCCATTTTATTGAGCACTTCAAAGAAGATCTCTTAGCTGATCCTTCTACGACTGTGTTAGCCAAAGAAGCAGACGAGTCCACTAGGCTAAGCGCAACCCTCGTAACTGCATGTCTATGCGAAAAGGAGCATTCTGATATGAAGAAAAGTCTTCCTGGTAAATTGAAGGTTTTAATCATATCATTGTATGTGTTATCTAAAAGTCATCTCGCTTTACGTATGTCAACGTGCATATTCAGGAAGGAACGGTTTGATGCCCTTATGGTATGCTCATACCCCCTTCAGACTCCATCATCACGCTAAGCGTACCATGCAACTCGAGTGGGACGATGAATACGATAACAGTGGCCCGAAGTCGTTGACGAATACCGTAACTTATCAGCCAGATGGGAGCTATCTGATTCAGGTAACAACTTTCTTTTATTTGGGAAAATTGCAAAAAAAAAGTGTTCTATGACATGACTCTTTTGCAAAATGGTATTGTGTTGTTTGTTAATGGCAAAAAGGTGTTGTGTTGTTTGCATTTTGTTACAAAATATGTGTATTTTTATAAAAATGACAAAATATGTGTATCTTTATAATTTAAGAAGCTCTATGATTGTAGACAGGAGAAAACAGCCCTTCTGGCATGGAAGTTAAAGTTGTGCATCTAGACAACCATGATTTCAGAATCGAAGCGGATGGTCGAAGCATGGATGTCAGTCTAGCCGTTTACACCAAGGTGCTTATTCTCTCGTGCAGTAGAATTTTTGAAGGATTAATTTACTTGCCGACCTTGGTGCAGTTATTTTTTCCATGTCGGAGTAGAAATATATCACAGTTAATTAGACCTAACTCATTTGGTTCATAGATACAAACATAAGTTGGTCCAAGTGATAAGGAGCTCACTTCTACATAAGTCAGGTCCTAAGTTCATAAATTTCCAATAAAAAAAAGGTTAATAGATTTCGTAATGGTTTAGTTAAAGCCTGTAGTCAATGGATTTTGATGAACTCTCTCTTCTTCAGTGATGCAATACTATTTTCTCTTGGGCTGCAGGAGAAGACTCAGCACATTCATATATGGCATGGTTCACATCATCATCATTTCAGACAGAGACTCGGGCTTGAGCTGTCCGGTGATGATGATACACAACATACACCTAGCATGGAGTCGGCGTCGCACCCTCGGGGTACCATGACAGCACCCATGGCTGGCTTAGTAGTTAAAGTTCTAGTGAACGACGGAGCCAAGGTTGAGGGAGGGCAACCTATATTAGTCTTGGAAGCAATGAAGATGGAGGTATATTATTGTTATTCTAGTTCCGTTACATGCTTGCACCTGATTTTTTTATATAAAATATTCCGTGATGCTTAATCTTGTTTCTCTATCCTCTATGTTTCTCCCTTTCGATAGCATGTTGTAAAGGCACCGTCAACTGGGTACGTGCGCGGACTTCAAGTCAAAGCCGGCCAACAGGTCTCAGACAGCAGTGTTCTCTTCACTGTCAAGGTTAGCTGCTCGTATTTATAATACACTGTTTAAATGCTGTGAGTGAGGCATGCTCCAATGATCGGCTTTCTCACCAGAATATTCATTTAGCTCAACGATCATAGAATCTCTAGATAATAATACACTATATACATACAGAGAGAAGGGTTCCTATGAAATCCCTTAACCTACAAATGTGAACCTAACCTTGTTAAGCTCATTGGCTGAACAATGAAAAATTATCCAAATTCTAAAGGTGATTTTTATTTGATCCCTCAAAACTAGGTGAAAAAGTATGATGTTGTGCGTCTTAATGTATGAACATGTATACTCGTGTTCATGTACAAACCTTCACTACATCATAGACGACCATAAGGCTACCAAAAGTGATTTCTTAGGCATATAACTAGAATACATGGCCGTGGTGAATTGTGGTCATGTACTAGGACTTAGGACGCGTGAGAGTCATGCATGTGTATCCGAAATATGGTGATGCGATAGTTTTAGACTATATGGGTGAGTTGTCCACTAGTTCTGGCTCGGTTGGTCAAGACGAGTTCAATCTCGTATGAGATCCCGACTTCGGATCCTGGTGGTGGGTCACTTGCTTGAGAGTAGGTGTGGGGTAGTGGTTAGGTTAGTGTAGGGTTCTTTCTGTAATTTCCTGTAGCCCTGTAAAAATAAGCAGTGTTCTAAAAATCCCCAATGAGTCTCCAGAGGCTTTATCCATAATAAGCAGGTTTAAAATAGAGAGACTATATGAGTGAATTCAAAAGGAGCGGAGAATGATCTTATTTTCCCTCCTCACCCTAGCTCAAAATGTGTAGTTTTCTTTCTCGAGGCCCACTAAAAGAAATTATTTCGAAAGTTGAAACATGCTCTTATCTCTGAATCCAATTATAGAAATTGAGTTTTAAAATTCATTATTGTTCATCAACGTGAATTTTGTTCCTATATTGATACTGCTACTGCTATCCCGAAGATAATCAAACTGATCTTCTGATATATGCATTCTTGATGCTATGGATCTCACTAAGCATCTCCCGAATGAAACCATTTGTTTTGGGCAGGAGGAGTAGAATATATATACACGGCCGAGTCCTGACTAAACCATACTGGAATAAAATGAAGTTGGAATTGTGCATACAATACATCAGAGTCCAATATGTCGGTAAGCACACTCGTCCCGTGTCCAATAAGGCCCCTTTGTAATTTTCATTTATTTGTACCATGTAATGATGTAAAATGAAAACTCCTTTTCCATAATGAATTAATAAAATCCAGTATTAATTCAGGAGTAGTCGTGTGTTCTTGCTATCATTTGGTGCAAGATAGGAGTGTCGAGTTTTTACGGGGTGTGTATGAGCTGTTGGTGCCGAACCTATCAAGGCTCGTTAAGCCCGGCTCGTAGAGTGTTCGGCTCAAGCTCACCTAGGATTTGAACAAGCTTGTATATTTAAGTTCGAACCAGGCTCGAAAAAGAACTGCATAAATCGAGCCGAATTTGAGTTTGACTGTTATTTTTCGAGCCGGGTTCAAACCTAAATATACAAGCTGTTACGAATCTTAGTCGAGCTCGAGTCAAATACTTTTCTTTTTTTTTCTGAATTGAACCGAGTCTGAACAAAATTAGGTTCGGCTCGTTTACACTGCAGCTGTGGTATAATCTGGGCCATTATTTTCCAAGATTCATATATAGTGAAGATCAACTGAAAGCGAATAGGGTTCCCAAATATATAGAATCCTTTTAGATTCTCATGTGAATCATATTTATATTCTTTTGTTAGGTGCTATTATAGTGACCAAATTGTTGGAACTTGCATCAATTCTCTTCTTATCATCTTGTGCTTGTTACTCATGGTTGGTGATAATATAAACCTCTTATGTGTCTTAGAATTAAATTATCCTAGTTTGAAGGATATTGTCTTTTTATATCTAGGCCCATGACAAGAATTATTCTACATGTTCTCCATTTGGATTGAATATTCGAATATATGTATCTGCTTATGCATGTGGTGGAATCTGAATATATATAACCTTATATAAAAGGTTGTATATTGATAATTTGTTCTAAAACCTTGTTAAGGGAAACAAAATTTCTTTCATATATTATATAAAATGGGCTTCAATGAAAAATATATTTTTTAAACTTGAAATAGCTATTGAGCTTAAAATTATGGGGTTTTTTAAAACAAAACAACTTAATTTTAATGAAAAATATATTTTTTAAACAATATATTAATTAAGTAGTGTCCGAGGGATACTCCAACGGTTGAGTATCACACCCTATGCAGTGAGGTCAAAGGTTCTATCTTGCTGAGGAAAGACAGATTGTAATTTATTTTAGTCATTTGGAATAGGGAAAATGTCACTTACCTCCCTTATACTGTGCACGGTTTTCACTTACCTCCCCCACAACGTTAGTTTTTGGTCAAAATGATGAAAAGATCCCCGTATTTAAAAAATTTTAAAACATTTTCTTAAAACATATTTTTTTATGAAATAAATAATAAAAGCTTATTCTAATATTTTTAAAATATGTATATTAAAAATGAAAAACGGTTTTTAAACATCGTTTTTATGTTTTGTAATTTTTTATTTTTTAATACTAAAATCAGTTTTTTATTATTTATTTTATAGAAAATATATTTTTTTAAAAGTTAAAATTTAAAATATAAGGGCATTTTTGTCATTTTCAAAAAAAAAGTTAAACATAATTTTCAAAAAACTAATGTAGTTACGACTGAGTGAAACGTTAAGGAAAAACCACATAACACATTCTGTTTATAGGGGAGGTAAAGGAAAACCGTAGTTATAAGATTTGATTTGGTTTATTAGTTTAACAAGAAAGTTAATTTATGAAACAACTTACAAATTCATGAGCTTAAACAACCAAAAAGATACAAAATCAACTTGACAATGACTACTTTGGACCGATCATGCACTCCGGATTTTAACTTTAAGTGTCCAGCCAAGCTTCCTCCCCTGCAAAGGAATGGACTTCGGGAAACGGAGTGGCAACTCGTACTCTCCCAAGTTTGATAGTGTCTACGCCAAATGCAAATTCTCCGAGTCAATCTATACGCAGGGTCGACTCAATTGTTCTTGAGACCTAAAGTAAAAATGATTAATAGATTGTTATTTTAAGCATTAATTCTTAAAATGGACCTAAAATATTAAATTTTGGAGCTTTTCTTTTATTATATTTGGACTTTATTTTTTAAATAGGCCTAAAACATTTGATTCATTTGCTTTGTGGACGAGACGGTCATGCCTACACGCAAAGCTGCCTCGTCACCTGGTAATGATATAAACAACAAGATGATAAACCATATTTCAAGTATGGGGCAAAGAAGAAATTATAATCATCTTAAAGAAATTAAGGAGCTTATTATAACAAATCAGGGTTCTGATTTATATTTTCAAAAACTAATAAATAACAAGGAAAATGGCCACATATATCTTTAGTAACTTTGAAGGGACCAAACTTAATAGTCATGCCTAGGGCAGTAAACGAGCTGAGTTTTTAACGAGCCGCTTGAGCTCGACTTGTTATAATCGAGCTTGAGGCGAATTTGAGCTCAAGATTGGGCTCGTTTAATAAACGAGCCGAGCTCGAACATGGCCTTTTAAAGCTCGATATGCTTGTGAGCCGACTCGTTTAATATTTAATTAATTACATATTATATTAATATATTTCCAAATTTGTAGTGAATATTTATAATGAATTTAGACGAGCCGAATGAGTCATGTTGATCTCCAGCATGTATGGCCCTTTCATCAACGAGATCCTCCTCGGAGAGGTATCTAAACCCTAAGTCCTACCCTTAATTTCAATAACTTGTGTTGAAATTTTAAATTTCAAATCTGGTGGCAGGCAATGAAGCAAGAAGGAGGGTTGAGACTGAGAAAGAAGGTTCAGTTGGCCACCAAATTTGGGATCTAAATCGACGGCCACAAAGAGGCGTGTGTGAGAGAGTGATGAAGACCATACATCACAATGACATTCCTATAACTTTATAAGATAATTTTTTTCATTTAGTCATCAGAAGAGGTCAGTCTTTTAAAATCATAATGTATTTTCTTTGATATCTAACATAATGAATGAAGGGGTCGTTGAAAAACACCAGAATGCGCTCAAAATTGTTTGCAAAGATAGATACAAGACCTTCCATCTTTTTATAGAAAAGAATTCGCTCGAGAAAACTTCCAAAAGATGTTGATCGTAAATGAGAAAATTTATTCTGAAGAAAAAGGAGGATGGATTCCGGTCCAACCACTCAGACCGGAAATTAGAAATTTCATCATTTTCATACTGAAAATTGAGTCAAACCAGCGGTCTATTGCAAAATTGTACTTTTAATTTTCACGTGAAAAGATTCATATGCCCTAACCTTTAATGTAAACAAATTATTCAATTAAGGGGTAAAAATGTAATTTTACAAAAATATGTTACAGCGTATAGCAATGATAATTAGTTTTGGTTTAGGTAACTTACGAAACTAAAAAAAATAGGTGTGCTCACGTGATAATAAAGTTTCCACACGTACTTAACTAAAATTATTCCTTTTCTTGATTAAGAAAATCTTTTGATTTTTTTTTCTTTGAGGAAAAGAAAATCTTTTGATTAATGTCTTATGGATAAGGATGGCAACATTCCCCGTCCTCGACGGAGATCTCCGAATTCGAATAAAAACGGAACAGAGAATCCCCAAATCCAGATGAGAACGGGACGGGGATGGGGTGAGGTATCCCCGCCCCGCTCCGACCCGATATATTAAAATTTTAAAATAATATTTTAAAATGCATATTTGTTGAAAAATAATCTCTTTTTATTAAAATAAAATTTTATAATACATGTTTAATGAAAAAAATAATATTTTATGTATATATTTTTATTAAAATGATAATTTTTAATACAAATTTTATTAAAAAGTAAATATGTTTTACATTTTTTGGGTTGGAAAGGGGGAAACGGGGAATCTCTGAACCTGGCGGGAAATCCCCGATTCATTTTTAAGGCCCGTAATCAAGTGAGAACTCACCCTTTACATGAGAAAATAAGAATT
>JAYMTP010006679.1:0-11814 GCA_036897365.1 Geranium brycei | reverse complement strand
TTTCGGCCTGTTTTCACCTAAAATCATCTCGCAACACTCATGAAATAAGAGTAGCATATTATTCACTAAAAATGATAAATTCGGGACAAAATGGGGTTAAAAATGAGGAGATTTGACTCGGCCAGATACATAAATTCCGACCACATCAGCCAGGACTATATTTTTTGGGTCTATGACCAAAAGGGCTTCTCGGCGAAGAAGAATTTTGCCATGCTTTCTGAGGATGAGGTGGTGGATCCAGTGGGCGACTAGACATGTCGGTTCCTCCAATTTCCTAGGACGGGCTCCTAGCAAGGAGCGTTTTGGTGTATAGGGGGGCGATTTCGAGTGTTCACCGGTTGTGCGTCCTTTGTGACAGGATTGAGGAGACCAGCGAGCACCTAATGCTGTCATGCAGGTTGACACAGAGGTTCTAGAAGGAGGTGCATAGATGGTGGGGAGTTCCGTTCATCAGTTCACTGTTAGTTCTTGAGTTTTTCATGGGGTGGAGTGCCAGAGACGGGGTGAGGGATTCGAGGAGAGCTTGTAGTAGGTTGATTAACATGGGTTTCTGTACATTTAGGTCACCAGGAATGGGAAGATTTTCAAGGCAGAGGTGAAGACGCTGACGATCGTACTCTTATCATTGCAGATGCGCTCTTACACGTTGTTGCAGGCAGACAAGGGATGCGAGATTCATGCTTAGAAGGGGGAGCGCGCGCGTGCTTCCCAATTGGTGCGCAAACGTGAGGGAGGTTTTAGGGGCCCTTTGATTTTGATATTTGTATTTTTTCTTTTGGGTTGCGCGCCCTAGTTCTTTGTATCTTTTCTCGTCATTTATTATATTTCTTGCGGATAAAAAAACCCTTAATCGATCAACTAAGATTAGTCACAAAAAGATCTAATTCCCTTAGGTACAATATTCGCATAGTTAATCTTTGTTTAACCATTATTACTTGCGATCATTACACTACCGATAGTGGTGAAAAGACACACTTAAAAATATACGTATTGTTTTCACCCGTCACCACACATAAGCCATATTTTTGTAATAGCAATTAATAGGTTCTTGATAGATAGTTTTTTTTTCTAATAATAGCTGGTACACAATCTGAATTACTTGATTATTTATCGTAATATTAGGATATTGAAAAGGTGTAGAACTGTAGGAGGTAAGATAAATATGGAAGAATCAATTGACATTCTTGTGAAGTCCTATGAATAATTTGAGACGTGCCAACAAGTTCAAAAGAATTTCCATCGTGCTCTATTTTAGTACTCTAAAAATAGAGATTGGAGAAGAAGACTTAAAAAATTTAGCCAAAAATCGGAGACACAAAAATGCCCTAAAATCGAACGAACTCATATTTTACAAATTAAATCAGTCCTTACCTATTCATCAGGGCCAATTTTGTTCGGGTGGAAGGCTTTTGTGGAGAAGCTGCGAGATGAAGCTCGGAGAGGGAAGCATTGTTCACCTGCAACTCTTTCGGTGTTGGCCGAAGTTGAAGGTAGAGTAGGCCTTGGCGTGTGGGTCACGACTAGGGGATTCGAACCCAAGTCTGGTTCTTTTCCAGATCTGTTCTCTCAGTTGACGGAGTGGAGGTGGGGTTCGGTCTGCGAGCACAAAGAGGAGCGGTGGTGGGTAAAGGGTGTCGATGGGAAGATTCGAACACATATCTGGTGACGGTGAGGAGGTGGGCTCGATAGAGGAGTGTTTGGCGTCGGTGGCGTGTCACTCTGTGGAAGTCGAGCCAAGAGAAAAGGAGTTCCTTGCTTTGCCAGAGTTTGGAGTCGTAGTTCTTTGGTGACTGGTGTTGTTCTCGGCGACGAAGGCGAGAGGTTCGAGATGAGTCAGGTGGAATTGGCCAGTGAGGGAAGCTCATGGGTTTCTGCGGTGTGCCGCTTGGTGGCTGGAATATTTCTGGTGGTCCGACCTCGTGGCTCTCGATTATGGTCTTCATCGGTGCCGGCGTAGGAGCTACGTCTCTCTAGCGTAGCTCCTCCTGGTCTGATGTTTTCCAGACCATGGTTAACTGGTTTAGACCAATTGAACCAGTTCAATTTTGGTTCGTTCCAATTGAACCAGTTCAATTACCCTGATTATGATTTGTGATTTTTCGCAGTTTCTCTGTATTTCCTTTCGCTCTTTCGGGCATGTTTTGTAATTTGTTATTTTTTGCCAATTAAATTTTCTTGCCGATAAAAAAAAACTAAGTACAGGATGAAAAATCAATCAAACTAAGGAAAGAAAAGGGAAAAGAAGAGAAAAGAAGAGAGAATTTCTCACCATATCAGCGATGACCGACGACGACGATGACGACTTGCGAAGACTAGCAACCAACAATGACGACAGACGAGAACGGAAAATAGGGGAGAAGTTTTGTCGAAGTTGAAATGAAAAACGCGAAAACGAAGGGTTTGATTTCTGATTATGTATTTTTTTGTCACGTAAATGTCAAACCGGAATTAATGATTTGGGCTAGATTATACTAGAATTAATTAGATTTGACCAAAATTAATTGATTTGGACCGGATTAGACTAGAGTTACTTTGGATTTGATCGAAATTAACTGATTTGAACTGGATTAGATCGGGATGATTTTGAATTTGCCTAGGTCGACGTTGACTGATATTTGACTAGTATTTTAGCCGATATTCACCATCTCGTTGCAGGGAGATGGAAAATCCTGATATCTCGTTGATATCCATAACACTAGCAGCGCCACAATACTCAAATACAGCACGAGGAGCGAGACACAATGTGATGACATTTAGAAGACAATGATATTAGATATTCAACAAGAAAACATAATAGCCAGAAGTGAGCAGAAGTATTTTGGGACAACCAACCAAATCAATAACAGAGTAGACAGTGAGAGAGAATGATGAGAGGCGTGAAGGATAAGGCCATGTGTCAAAGTCCCACGAACGTAGCAGAGGATAAGCTTGAGTTTGTGAATAAGAGGTTTACAGGGGTAACACAGGACAAGACAAATTTGATAGACGATATAAGGAAGGATCAATAAGACGTACTGGAGAGCGCCTATAAGATACAATATAGGGAAGGATAAGAGACCATAGGCCCCGAATACGGATACATTTTGGATTTGGTGTCAATAAGGGTGAGATAAGGATTAATGAAGGACACGTATGCACGCGCGAGAATTTAACAAGAAAATTTTTCCTAAGAGTGGAGACTCGAAAAATTGTGGGTTACAGATATACAATGAAGTAGTGCAGGGGACCAAAATGTGTCATAGCAAACTCAGAGTTGAGACAAAACGTGAGGGATTTGAGAAGCTGGGTTGAGAAGGCAGTAAGAAAAATGTTATCAAAATAGAGTAGCAGAAAGGCAGTGTAAGAATCATGACGTTCGATGAATAGGGAATTGTTGACTTTGCTCATAAAATTGGAGCTTATATAAGTAGAAAAAAACTATGATTAATATTTTAGTCTGTACAATTATTTCCTTAGGTGGAAACATGATGATGGGGGGATAAGTCGCGAAGCAAGGAGGTTGTTTCAAGTAAATTGTTTCATTAAGGTATCCACGGGGGAATACATTCGTAACATCAATCTTATGAATTAGCCAATAGTGATAGATATAGCGTGAGAACTGTTTGTGTAGTGGCAATTTTGACAATCGGACTAAAGATATCAACCTAGACAAGACCAAATTGTTGAGTATGTGCTTGAGGGTAAAGGCAAGCCTTGTACCACTCAAGGGAGCCATCAGAACGGAACTTGTGAAAAAATACAGCTAGAGTCGGCAATGTTGACATTAGGTGGGAAAGGAACTAGTTCCCAAGTGTCATCAACGCGATGAGAAACGATTATAATTTCCAGGCATTTTTCCAATCAGGGTTGCAGAGAGTTTTCTTAGTAGAATGAGGAATGAGTGTTTGGATTTGGGTAGAGATATGGAAATTAAGGATTCAACAAGGTTTGACCTTTCCTCGAGTTGTTTGGGACTGCTGGGTTGGAGCGATCATATAGACCGAGGAAATATGTTGGGCCCCAATATGGTTGGCTTGCTGGACGATGACATGTTGTTGGGCCATAAGCTGTTAGGCCTACCCATTTACATGTTGAAGTTTGGGCTGAGAGGAGCAAGCCCGTTTCATGTATACAATGTAGAGGAGTGTAGTTAGAAAATGAGTTGTGTCTGCAGTTGTTAGACAAAACTATGTATGAAATTGACGAGTCGGAGGGGCTACACTAAGAAGATGAGGTGTAGGAGAAAAATTTAAGTCCTTCATGACCCAATCCATTGTTGTAACGACATCCTCTCACTTGAGATCTACCCATTGAGAAAAAAAGGGATATTATTCATTGGCACTAACCTTCCTCTTGAGATTGAGAAGGCTAAATATCTTCTTATTTTTGTCGGCATCTGGAGAATAGTAGAATTTGAGATTGTGTTGAACTAAGAACATCTCCAATGGTATGCTATATTTAACATAAAATATATGCTATATGCTATTTTTTAGCCTTCATATGTTATTTCATTCCAACCACATATATTATATGTCATTTTAATATTTTAATGATAAACAAATGAAATATATTATTTTATTGTATCATTATGATTATTTTATTTGGTTAATTGGTAAAAATAACATTTGGATGATAAAGGTAGTCCTAAAATAATATTTTTTCTTGAAGAGGCAAATGACATGTGCTATATTTTCATGTCAAATATGCCATAAATATAACATATGCCAAAATAGCATAGTAAATAACATGTTGTTGGAGTTGATATAGTATATTTTACATTGTAGAGGCAAATATAGCACGGATCGAAGATGGTCTAAGTGAAGAGGTCTTTCAACATGATACTTAAACTGTCGAATGACAGCTTACAAACATAGAGTTGAGAGTTGATGTTGAAACTTGTATGGAATTTAAGAGGATAATGAAGTATTTATTAGTTAATGAACCTTCGGATTTAAACTACTTGAGCTTGCATTTAATCATATCTTGTACACAGCTAGCATATTGTGCATACATTTTACTCATTGACTTGGTCATTTCCGTATCCAGCTCCTCCTCCTCCTCCTTTTCCTCCACCGCTACCTCCGCCACCACCGCTACGTACCACCATGACCTCCACTACTACTACCTCCGTGACCGCTGCCACTCCCACCACTTGAACTGCCTCCTCCTCCACCACGACCTCCACCATAACCGACCCCTCCAGTTCCCCCACTCCCTCCCGAGCCACCGCTACTACCTCCTCCATGACCAGTGCCACTCCCTCCACTAGAGCTACTTCCCTTTCCTCCATGTCCACCTCCACCGTGACCACCACTACCTCCTCCATGACCAGTTCCGCCTCCTCCACTGGAGCTACCTCCCTTCCCTCCGTGTCCTCCTCCACCATAACCACCACCACCTCCTGATCCACCACTGCTACCTCCTCCATGACCAGTGCCGCCCCCTCCACTGGAGCTATCTCCCTTCCCTCCGTGTCCGCCTCCAGAAGCACCGCTACTGCTTCCCCCATGACCGCCCCCGCTCCCTCCACTGGAACTGCCTCCACCTCCTCCATGTCCCCCTCCACCGTGACCACCGTGGCCTCCAGAGCCACCACCACTGGCTCCCCCATGACCACTGCCGCTCCCTCCACTGGAGCTACCTCCACTTCCTCCATGTCCACCACCACTGCCACCTCCCGAGTAACCTCCTCCTCCACGACCACCTCCTCCACTTCCCCCAGAACCACCACTGCTGCCTCCTCCTTTACCAGTACCACTCCCTCCACTGGAGCTGCCTCCACTTCCTCTGTGACCACTGCCAGAACGTATCAACTTTGATTCTTCCGTCACATCCGCTGCATATAAAAAACATAACCTCCTAATTAATCATCTTCTTACGTCTCATTTCAATAAATATAAATTAGTAGCAAAACAATAAACTGACATGATTTGTGACTGTCCAAGTCACCAGCATAGCCCACACACCCATGGCGCCCGAGCCGGCATTGGCTCTCCGCGTCATCTAAATCCTCTCCTGCAATGCATATATAACATGTAACATATATATCAATCACGATCAAGAAAATTAACGAACCCAAAACATTTGAAATCAAAATTGCGCACACTACTCCCATATACCAGTAAGAGTCTCGACCGCAACAGCGCAAGACACCAACAGCGCCAACAAAGATCCCAAGAAAACCACTCTACACTTCATTTTGCTCATATATTGTGATAACTCGGAGAAGAATACTCAGCGAAGTGCCCTCTACTGTTCTCTTAACCACTACTTATAGGAACAATATGGGCATGGATCAAATCGGCAAAAGGACCATCAAATACACAACAAAGATGTTAGTTGAGGTGTGTGCAATGTGTATCCGCAGCGAAGACATGTGTCTTTGATGTGTCTCTAAATGGTGGCATCTGTATTCTATCATTCATAGCTCCATTCCCATATTACTCAGACCTCCAAATGTCGTCTTGCTTCTTTCAGTCTCGATGAGCTGCGTTTTTTGAATTGTCAAACTATTGATTACCAGCATCTCTAATGGCGACACCTATATGTGCCTGCTATATGATACAGTTTGTCGTTGGACACGTCACTATACAAGACAGTCAAAGAACTGCACACAATATGTTTTTATCAGGAGACGCCACTATTGACGACTCATCATTTCTACATTCTTCCTCAATTACAAACCAGTACCAAAATATTTTGTGAACTTATATTTGTGACCAATTAGTGTAACATTACAATAACTTGAAAACAAAAACCTGATATAATAATCATAACCTGATTTGAACACCAATTAATCTGTCGCACAGGCTTCGCAGACCAATTAATATAATGCCACGATTTTGAGCTTCATTTCCTACTGCTTCATTAGAGAAGATATAAGAAGTCGAGACAATTTCACCATTGTCATTGGATTAAAGTGTAGGACCACTAAAACCATAAGATTTTAGCGTCGCAGCTTATATATATTTCGGCTCGCCACTACAATTTTGATAATGGTATTATTATTTTTAGATTTATTAGTAATTTTACCTTTAAAATAGTTTACAATTATGAATTGCTGTACTTAAAAGATTAAGATTCTAAATTATAAATAGTGCATAATACACAAAACATGCATAGTATAGCATGATACATGGTTGGGAAGTGTAATTTCTGACTATAGTATGAGTTTATTCTATAGTACATTATTTACTCACTTCCAAATAGTTTAGATATAATTTTCCCTTTTAAGTATTGGATGAAGGTTGATTTATTTAGTTACGAGGCTTGTGACGAGCTTCACCAGCATAAGAGCAGCAAGTACAACCAATTCCAATAAAGCTCTTTCCACTACAGCAACCAAATCGACAGCCGTTTCCTCCATTGTTTCCGCCGCCGCCACCACGGCCACCGTGATAGCCACCATATCCGCCACCGGGATAGCCACCATATCCGCCCCCGGGATAACCGCCGCCGCCAGCACCGCCTCCACCTCCGCCTCCTCCATATCCGCCGCCAAACCCACCGTTGTAGTTTCCGGGGTACCCTCCGTAGTTACCGCCATATTTTGCATTCTCGAATCCATGTTTGTCTTTATCATCCTTACTCCCTACGTATGTCAAGAATTTCGTTTCAAAATAAAGGTATAGCTCATGTGCCATTGTAAAGTATATATGCAACTATAAAACAAATATCCAATACGCTATCAATGTTAAAGTATAATCCTAGCCAGTATTGTTACATCAGAAAATTATATTATATTAAAGTACTAGCCTTAATAATGAAGTTTCAATTCTCACTTGTTTCGTTCGAGATTTGCATTTGGTGTGTGTGTTGTTGCCTCTCTATGACGTATGATACATATGTAAAAGAATAAGTAGTTGTATGATATAATAATACTTTCACTCTCAAAAGTTGTGTAATGGGATGGGGTTAATTGTCCGGCGGAGTGGAAGAGGGTTTGGGATTTAGAAGTCCCTCCGAAGGTCAAAAATTTCTTATGGAGATTATTATCGGGTTGTGTCCCGACTAAGCTTGTGTTGGCATTTAAAGGGGTAGATTATGATGGTCTGTGTCCGTTTTGCGACTAAGAATTCGAATATTTACATCATGTTTTCGTTGATTGTGCGTGCCTGAGTCCGGTTTGGGGTTTGGAGGAGGTGCGGGATTTACAGGCTCTGCTGCGCAGATTGAATCTTGAGTTATGGTTTAGGGCGGGCTCGGTGGAATGTGTTAAATGGGCTGGTATATTCTTGTGGGGAATATGGGAGGCCATGAACAATAAGGTTTGGTCTAGGGTTGCTTTTGAGGCAAGAGTTTTAGTTTCGAGAGTGAGGAGTTACTGGCGTGATTGGGTGGAGGCTCAGGGATCTTCGGATCGGTCGAGTCGGGAGGCGGTGGAGGTTCGTTGGGAGAGGCCAATGCTGGGTCAGCTGAAAATTAACGTTGATGGTGCTTTGGGGCCGGCCTCTTCGGGAGTTGGGATGGTGGCTCGGAACTCGGCGGGGGAGGTCATTGCCGGTAAAGGCTTCTCGCTGGAGGGGATATTTAGCCCAAAATGGGTGGAGGTTTGGGGCATATTGCAGGCTTTTCAGTGGGCGTGGGATTCCATGTTTTTCCCTGTTCTAGTTGAATATGATTGTCTTTTGGCGGTTTCGGCTATTAATGGTCCGTCGGTTCTACGTTCTCCTTTCGGGTTGCTGGTGATGGAGGCGAGGCGGTTTGTAGCCTCATCGTCAGATATTTCTATTTTTTTTGTAAAGCGCTCAGGGAACAAGGTGACCCATTCGTTAGCGAGGGCTATGTTGTCTAGTTCTGGGTGTGTTTTCGACGGGGGGAATGTCCCGTCCCTTATTTATTTTGTTTGCTTTGCTGATCTTGCTTAATAAAGTTTGTTTTTTAACTCAAAAAAAAAAAAAATACTTTCACAAGAGTTGCACCATTCAATAATAGTATTTACATTTTATTTAGGAAAATGATAGTTTACTACATTTAATTATATATATAGTCAATTCTCAATTTATTATTTTAATTACATTTCTACTTTTTTGGTACCCTAACTTTCCTTTTCTCTCATTCCATGAGTGTCGTTTAATCATACCGTTAATATATATCATACAAAATGACAATTTTACACTCAAATTTTCATTAAATCTATAATTAAGGAAAAGTGGGTTGTTTACGGTGATGCACTCTGGTGACACTTCCTATCTCCATCTAAATTATTTCGCTCTGATTATCGTTCGTTTGTTCTTTTGTTTAAATATTATGATTTGTTTAAATAGGGATAGTTCCATATTCTTGGACGCGCACGAACAGTAGACCTTTTAGCTTTTTCAGTACAACTTTGCATTTCAGTAACATTTTACTTTGAATGTTGAACATTATACTCCCAATTTTGATCATTCTACTCCCAATTTTGACTATTCTACGCCTAAATTGAACATTCTACTCCCAATGTTAAACATTCTACTCTCAGTGTTGAACATTCTATTCCCAATTTTGTCCATTATACGACCAATTTTGACCATTTCACGCCCAAATTGAACATTCTACACCCTATGGTAAACTTTCTACTCCTATTGTTGAACATTCTACTCCCAATTTTGAATGCAAAGTTGAACTGAAAAAGCTAAAAATTCTACTGTTCACGCGCACGCAAAGATACGGAACTGCCCCTCACTTAAGTGCACAGTGCACTTCTACCACGTATCGTGCGCTGTTTTAATCTCAAAAATGAGCGGCTCACACGCGTTCGCACCCAATTCAAAAAAATTCGGACACAAGGGATTTTGCACTGGAGTGTGCCCTATATATATATATATATATATATATATATATATATTGAATTTTATGTTTGATTTTGGGTTTGAAATTTCTATTTGGTTTTGTTTGTTTTTTTTTTATTTTGGTAAGCAAACCAACAACAATCTTAGAGAGACAGTTTTGTTGGAGAGATAAAGTATAGTTGGAGAGAGCGAGTCTCACCGGTTTCATCACCGGAAACCACTTGTCTTAACGGCATACACTTGTAAATTTAATGAAGATTTGGGGGGGGATTATTATATATGATTTTAATTGTATATTTTAACGACACTAACGGAATGAGAAAAAAAGAAAGTTAGGATACAAAAAGAAATAATAAATAGTTAGGGTAGTAGAATGAGAATTAAATATAATTAAATGTAGAAAACTATCATTTTCCTCTTTATATACTGTGAAACCTGGCATGTATATATATATATTTGTATATTAAATATTTCACTAGTTTAACACTTAACTTCTTGTTTAAAAGAAAACACTTAATATCATTATATTAACAACACTCACCTCTTTTGTTGTCATCAGATTTCTCAGTGAAGTCCCTAGCAGCCAGCCCGGAATGGATGAGAAGCACGAAGGCAAATAAAAGACCTATGACAAACAAAATCTTACTACCCATGGTTTATCCTTGCTCGTGTATTTCCAGAAAATATGGAATTCCGTAATTGAATTTGAAGGATGAATAATGATAGTTTGTACATGCAATTTTATTTATAGTTCACATCATAAAAGCATTAATGCAGCTGTAGCGTGTGGTTGGCTATATTTTATTGTGAAGTTAGTTATCGTTAATTACAACAGTGATCAATATACATATTGAATACAATATAAAAAAAATTATTCTATATTAGTTAATAAGAAAAATTTATATCAACGCTACTTTAGATTTTATTAATGTATAACTGAATCACATGAACTTGGATAAACCCGATGCATAAATGTTAGTGATGGAAAAATATCGACAGTCTCATTTGATTCGATGCCTTTGATCTAAGATGGGAATTTTTAGAGGCTAGGTATAATTGAATCCAAAAAATTTCCAAAAAGGGCAACGATATGTAATTACTTATGTCAGTTGTCTCAAAATTAAACTATGTGTTCCAATGTATATTATTCTATGAATATTTAAATATATGTACATGATTCATATGTCAAGACTCCACTATCTACACACTCGTTAATAGTTTAGTCTGTTTTATCTTATAAGACATTTGCTCGATCAACTTTTTATTGCATGACCGGCTCGTCCATAAAGTAAATGAAACATTTGTTTTAGGCCCACATAAAAAATACGGTCCAAGTATGATAAAAAAAGTCTCCAAATTTAAATAGTTTAGGTCCAATTTAAAAACCAATGCCAAAAATAATATTCTATTAATCACCTTTGTTTTAGGCTTCAAGAATTATTGAGCCGGCCATGTTTCATTATCTTAAGGAAATACATTGCTGCTGAACTTGGACATTCTTTCCGTTCACGGGTATTTCAAGTGCTCATCACCGACATCGATCTGGTTCCTGTCTCATTGATTCTAGAGATGGATTTAATGTTCGCACAAGGCTCAACCTTGTGCATGGTAGCGGTGGTTGCACATATTTGATTTGGTTTTAGAGGTTTCACTGGTGGACTTGCAAAGGGTGAATTTGTTTTTTGGCAAAGCTACACCGATTTTTTTTAAAAATAATTTAGTTTATAAAAATACGTTTGACTCCCATTTTCTTTGACTTTTTAGTTTGGTTTATTATAGTAATAATGAAATCAACTTACAAAAAATTAAATGTATGCAAAAATAGGAGAATCACTATATTATTTTAATTTTAATAATGCATTAAATATTTTTATTATTTATCTATACTATTTACTTGAACTTAAAAATATATAAGCTCGAACTATGCTCGTTTCGACTCGATCTGTTCGTTAATTTTAAATAAAAATATTTACTAAAAGTCCAAACTGATATATATATATAGGGATGCATTCCATTGAGAACAGTGATTAACGTTACAACGTTAGAACAGTGTTTGGCCCTCGGA
>JAYMTP010006678.1:0-11814 GCA_036897365.1 Geranium brycei | reverse complement strand
GTGAATACGAGAGATTTTGTATATTACGCGCTTCATTGACAAGACCCGTTTCTCCCAACAAACTAGAATCATAAATTGGTTGCACAACTCATATCGAGCCGTCAAGCCCAAAGGTTGTAATAGCATGGACAAGTCATTCATGGCAGGTCAGGCCGACGGGCTCAATAATCTTAAGATAATGAGTGGATCTGACAAATGGGTCAAAGGATGAGCGTGCAAAGTGGTTTAACTTTAGGAGAGAGCATATCTCATATAGTGTACGCTCAATGTGAAAGAGGAAGATACACATGTGGCTGGATTCCACATTGGACAAACACAGATAACAAAGATCTTATATCCACCCGACTAGCGCCTAACATTATTTAGAACACTGATAGATATACATGCTAACTAAAGAAAACTAGTCCTCCAAACTGGTTTAATTAATTTTCAATTAGTTCAATTATTCACGACACATTTCTAAAAGTTCTATCTGACCGACTAGCGCCTGGTGTTATATTATATAGACTAAACAATGGACTCAGAAGAGCCTAAACAAATCATTCAACCCAACTCTTATTATCTGGAAAGAATTTGAATCTGAATACAAAAACACATAGAGAACCAAAAACATTGGATTATGAAAACTACCATACTGAGGTGGTACAGTTAATACTCTACATACATACATATGTTTGCCAGTTTACCGTCAGCAATGATTCAAATAACAATACCGTCGTTGGTCCGAGAATTAGAACCGGGTCTCGTCCTAAATATTGCATTGGTCATAGCCCGAGAACCACGAAGAACGCTCCGGAAGTTTCAACAACTCGGAATCTTCGGCGTTGAACGATTCGAGCTCGACCGTGTCGTATCGAGGCAGGTCATGTGTAGGTCTTATTGCTTCGGCAGGTAGACGAGACTCTGCGAGCAGTTGATTCAGAATGTTAATGTCCCTTTCGTGATTTTGCTTCAAGCTTTCCATCTCTTTATAGGCCTTTTCTGTTTCTCTCTCTGCCTCCTTCGCTCGATTCTGCAGAATGTTGAGGGTTTAGAGGGAGTTATGGCAATAAATTTAAGCACTGAAATGTGAGCACATAATTCATATACAGAACAAAATTTGTTGAAAATTTAACTGTTACGTGTAGTGTTAGATATGACTACTAACATGACTTATCAAGACCCACTGAGATCAGCCAGTATGGTGTTCTCGCTGACCAGACAACGACTCGGGGTCTAGGGGTGAAGACTCAATTTTGGGGGTTGGCATCGGCCACCGACCTGACGGTATGCTATGTTTGTCAAAGAAGGTGTCATGACAAAACCAATGGGATATTATGTTTGTCGAAGGTTGTCTCGACAACAAACGTTCGGCAAAGCTAGTGGTTACATGACGAGTTTGAGTTTCTTAAATTTCCTATTTCGAGTCAGCCTATAATTTCCTAGTTTCCGTTTTTTTATTAGAAATAGTATTAATATAAATACTACACTAATGTATGTAGCCTTGCGTACAACTGATTAAAGAATATTTTATAAAACACTAAGTGCTAGTTGGGCGGAGAGGGCCATATGGAGATTAATTGGAAAATAAATCAGATTGAAAGATTAATTGGGAATTGTAGAGGATTAACCAGGGACTAATCCAGGATTAATCAGACAAGTCGGGGATTTTCAGAACGCTGGATTAAAGTATCGAAACGAAGAACTTGGCGTGTACCGTTTCTTTCTAATAAAGATTCCTCTCCTTAACCGGTGGACATAGTATAGTAGACACCTAGTCGGCGAACCACATAAAAATTCTTATAAACTTATGCTTTTAGGTGGGTCAGGTTTTAACATGGTATCAGAGTTTAGTTCATCTTAACCTACACCTCTCTGATCCGTTACAGGCAAGACGTAGAGGTAGTCTCAGCGGAGACTCACGTTTTGCATGCTATTACAGAACTATACTCTTATATCAAACCATGATATTGAAACTAAATGATGATATTCACGTCTCTAAAACCCTCTAGATGAAGCAGATTGAAAACGGTACAACAATAATTCACGAAAGTAATGGTAAATTTTTACCTGGGCCGACGCAACAGCTTCTTCTGCTTCTTTGAGCCTCATGAGCAATTCGCCCGCGGCCTGAACAGCTTCAGCGGTATCCCTCAGTTGAGCCTGAAGAGCCTTGTTTTCGTCCCGAAGATACCGTCTCTCCTTCTCCTTTTCCGCTCTCAGTGTTGAAATTCCGGCTGCGAGGGCATTGATGAACTTAGACTCAGCACCCCTGACGCCTGCTTTAGCAGCTGCCTTCTTGACATCGTCTGCACCGTCCCGGATTTTCCTGTGCCTTGTGAGGAGATTCATATGTTTCTCCTCGAGGTCTGCGTACTGTTCAAGCATTCGAACTTGCCCTTCCATAGCCAGCTGCATTGCTTCCTTCAACTCCTCTGCGCATCTCTTCTCGGTGTGTAGTTCCTGCTTCTGCTTCTCAGCCATGGACCTGGTGTCGATCGGGATTCAAATTTAGATATAATTTCAAAACGAGGATATCATATTAGGATCACAGTTTTAAAACTCAGGTGCGGCGAAACATAAGGAGTTATAAGTTAAAACAAAAGCACTATATATTAAACAGTTTCAAAGCATATGTAAAATAACAAAAATAAACTTTGCCCAGGTTTCACTTAGTTGATCAAGTGAGAACTCGGTAAAACTCAGTCCAACATTGGTAAACTCGGTTTTGTCAAGTTTTCAGGGAGGACTCGGGAGTTTTAGAACACTATTAAGATAGATAAGATAATATGATTCATTTCCAATCGTATTTGGGTATAGATTCTCACCTGGTACCGTCGAGTTCAAGTCTCAATTCCTCAGCAAGAGAAATCCACTTGCTCTCAGCTTCCATCCAGTGAACTCTCTCTTGTTCAAGTTTCTCCTCTACGCTCACCGCACCGGACTCTGGTATTGTACCCAGAGGTTGAGCCAAACTAGGATCAATTAAGGTCAAACGCATAATAGAGCTTTGTTTCCGAGCTGGCACAGATGAAGAATCTATATACAATTGTAGTTGGCTTCGCAAATCGTGAATTTCCTCCAACAGCACTTCCCTCTCACCCATATCGAAGAAATTTCGATAACCATCCAGTTCATCTTGGACTCTTTTCAACTCGATTCTCGTCCTTAACACTTCTGGGTGGTTCTCGTATCTATCCTTTAGAAGCTGCACGTTACAAGGTACGATGAGATATGACTATTCACCAACAATCAAGACAGAGGACCTTTATCACACGCTACATGTTCCTGGTTAATCTGAAAGATCATCAAATCGATACCTTGTGCTCATTTGTGAGTGCCGCTAACTCTTCCTCCATGAACTCCTTGGTAGGTAGAACACCATCCACGAGACTTTCAAGACGGAGAATTTTATCCTCCCTTGTCTGCGTTATAATAGCATTACACTCCCTCTCGTGCTTGTATTGTTGCACCTGCAAATATGGGCCAAGAAAATCACACAAACGCTGCAGAAAGAGATTGCATACTGAATTGACAGAATTATAGGAAATGTACCAAACGCTTTAGTTGGGTGATCTCGTAGTTTTGCCTGGCACAAAACTCTTCTAGTGCCATTTCTCTCCTGAAAGATCCTGCCAATACTTTCTCTACTGCCTGTGAAGTAAGAAGAAAATATATTAAATGACCGAAACACAAAGGACGTATACATTGAGGAGAATTGAGTCCTCTCTACTTACTTTAGGAACTAGCTTCTTTGCTTTCTCGGTGGATTCTGATTCTTCAGCTGGTAGCACTAGCTGCAAGTTTGAGCTTTCATTGGACTTTCTCACCTCTAGCTGAGTTTTACTCTTGCAATTGCTGCACATAACTACATCAGTACCTTCAGGAGTAGTTTGAATGCCTGCATCGACTTTCTGAACTGGCAAGATCAGTTTAGTTTCCGACGGATTGAAAGAAAGCCCAAACAGTGACCGTCGCAAAGCTGAACTCTGGCTGTGACCATCTATAATTTCGAGACCACGATGAAGGCTAGCTGCCAAGTTTTCAGCTGTTCTAATTCTTTGAGTAGGAAGAGTATTCGAAGAACGATGCATGGAAGATTTCATAGAAGATTTATGTACAGCATCAGTTTCTGATATGATGTCATCCTTAAGATCCTTCTGGGAAGCACTTGACATTGATGAAGTCCTCAGACTTTTCCTGCTGGCTCTGACTCTGGGAGAAACGCTAGGAGTCGGAGACTTGATACAGTTCATTGAGCCTCTGGAAGAATCAAAAGGTGCAATTGACACAGAAATGTCTTCTGAAACTTCACCAACATGTTCAGAGACTGGGCATGATGACACCATCTCGTTTGAGGAATTTTCATTTAAAGATTTGCTAAGAGAGGAGCCGACAGTCTCTCTCTTATCGGCGTGCTGACCAGAGGAGTCTCCATTGAGAGTGTTACTGATTTCTTCTGCAATGTTACTATTTAAAGCATTAATGCTAGTACAATCCGGGTTGTTTCTCACTGGTTCTGCACAATCAACATTCATCGTGTCTCCTTCCTCAACATGCTCAGATATACCCTCCTTGACATTAATTTCCATATCTTCAGAAACTTGTGGGATGTATCCAACTTCATTTGTCTTAGACTGATTAACTGATGATAAATTCACTTCAACTTTTTTCATTTCATGGGTATTGTTTTCTTCACTGCCTGCTGGGTGCATACCTACTGGGAAATTGACTTTCTCGACAGATTCTTCATTGATTTCCATTTCCTCATCACTGTCATCTTCAACGCGAGGTAATGTCATTGGACGATTAAAACTAAGTTTCAGCAAATTTAGACTTCTACGAGCAAAACCTCCACCAAAAGAGTCATTTGGTTTGTTTCCATTTGATTTCAGAAAAAGTAGTTCATCCTGTTGAATACACATAATTTATAATGACCTTCACAATCACATATAGATTTGTAATTTGGGTATATGAAGTTGATATACTCATTTTGCACATCAAGACAAACCTTCAGCTGTCGTATGACTTCCCGCAAGGAATTTACATCATCATGCATTTCTTCGTTAACAACAGCTTTGTTCTTTATGGCCTTTGCACGCTGTGCAAATCTCAATGTACTGAAAGTTTCACTCTTACAGCTGCAAATTATTGAGTGATGTGAACCTCCATTTCATCTAAAAGAAGCAGAAACAGAGAGGAGCAATTAACAGTAGAACACGAGCATCTGTAAAATTACCTTTGAACTGGGGAAATGGCACAGATCATTGCTAACTTAGCATTTCCACCAAGAGACTCCTGCAATAAAAATGTCAACCTGGAGTCCCTGTACGGTATATGCCTTTGCTTTCCCGTTTGAGAAACTTCAGCAAGTATATTAATCAAGTTCCTGCAACTCCAATGAAAAACTACCATTAACACAGAGATAAAGTTTATTTGCATATAGAGGGCTAGAATATCTGTTTCCGTAAAGTATGCATAACAAAAGAACATAGTAAAGATATGGAGAACCATACCCGAGCTGTGAGAGAGATCGATTAATATTCCCTGCTTCCTTCAATCTTTCCCCTCCCGCACCAGTTAACTTCTGTCTCTCTGACCCAGCCAAATCAACAAGGTTTATTCTACTTGTTTTGAAAGTGCTGAAACCATCTGATGTACTCTGTAAAGCAACAATTTTTTTCTAGTTAGAAATCCCTCCAAGGTTTCTTGGGCTTTACATTGATGTGCAGGTTATCTGATCCAGTTCTCATTCTAACTCTTATTTCCCCAAAGAATAATTAGAAGATACGTCCATACATTTCCAGCCAACTTTATTTAATGACTGCCCTATTTCTAAAAAACCTCTAACAGATTGCATCTTGCGAACTTGAATTGTGTAGAAGAAAAAGATATGATACTATATACCCGTCTATTATAATTTCCTATCTACATACCAATGTTTAGGAAAAAAGAAAATATAATTTCAATCGACTACAATATTACCTTGCAGTGAGAATCAACAACACAAGTAAAAACACTATGTGAACGAGAACTCTCTGCGTTAATACTAGTTGCACCTGTCCTGCGGTTTGATAATCCCTGCATCATTGATTTGGTAATTATAAATACACTGTATGAAAGATACCCACACCAAAATTGCACGTTGATTTCCAAGAACATTATCAACTGAAACTGGATATGTGAACTCTATATCAAACAATATTAGTACAAGAAAACAGGAAACTAGATCTGTGCCTTTAAGAGCTCAATGGCTTTCATTGGCATATGAGCAAACAAATTAAAAACCTTTATCAAGAGACGAGTGACATCTTTCATCGTGAATACACACTCCTCTGTCAGATCTTCAACATAAACACCAGAATTGACATCTTCTCTTATCTGGAAGATGAACCAAGAATCTTCAGACCACCAAGTCCATCATAGTATAAAGGTAATGGGAAGTCAAAACACGCACACATGTTCCTTTTACCTGAAGATTTCTTTGGCTTGGATCCAACAAGTCTGTGATTTGCTCATTGTAAATCTGCAGAAACAATGTATACAAATCAGCATAGTGTAAACATCAATTTCAGCAGATCAATAATAAGAAACAGTTCCCAGTTACTCAACCTCCAGAAAAGAACAGCGACACTGGTATGTGAGTTGTTCAGCAGCATGTTTGATTTGCTCCTGGAATGGAATGCAAAAGCATATATCATATTTAACTATTTATACTATAATGCAACATAACCTTATAGAGGGTTTTGTTAAGAAATAGTGTTGAACTTTACCTCATTTATCCTAGCAAAGAGTTGTTCAAAAACACGTGGAGTTAAGCCTTGTTGATCACTTGATAAGTTTTCTTCCAATAAGGCATTGGCTGGACCCCAAATGGTGTAAGTTTTTCCGCTCCCCGTCTAGTCAAACAAAATTTTAGATACATGAAGAACATTTGTGTAGAGTTATCACATGCAATATGAAAATTATAACAAGCAGGAGGAAAGTCTAACAGTACCTGCCCATATGCAAATACTGAACTGTTAAATCCTGCAAGACAGTTCTCCACCAGAGGGGCTCCAACAAGCTGAAATATATCTAGCTGAAATGGGGAAAATCAAAGTTTTAGAAGTATTCTAAATCCTCCATTTGATATTTTAAAAAGGAATTACATTAGGACTTCTCTTGCCTGTGTCGATTGTATTTCAGCTACCGAATCAAAGGTGAAGGCATGCCCATTAATAGTCAAAGAATCAGGAGAAGTTTTTTGAACTATCAGTTCTCCATCTTCCTCATCCTTGGGAGGCCGCATTCGCACTATCACCTGAAGTAATATCACAAAAACCATGATAATCCTCCTCTGTTATTAAGAAAATGTAGCCCAAGTTCAACATCTGGAAACATAATTGAGATGTATTGTCCATTTTCAAAAAATCAAATCAAGGTAGCAGTAGTATCCCATAATTTTCTAATCTAAATTTCCCCTTTTTATCTCTGGAAATATTAACTTCATCAGAATCCATCTCCATTAAGATAAGTTTCCATGTTCTCAAAATCTAGCACCTATACTATTCTATTTGTATTATTCATATAAATGATGTGAATAGTCAACTTCTCAAAATAACAAACCAAGACTGCCATAACAAACACAAAAATAAGAAAATTCAGAAGATCTCAATTAATTTATCCATTTCTCATCATAAAAACAAACACAAACTTAAGTAAAGATTCAAAATCTCCCATCCACTTCACTCCACTCCACTCCAATCCTTTCAATTTCTCAATTACATAACAACTGGAACAAAATCTGAACACAAAATTGAAAAAATTGAACTTCAATCAGACTAAATTCATGATCCAGATCTTTCAGCTAGCTCCTTGTTCACTCTACTCTACACTTCCCCAACTTCTCAGCAACAAAACAACAGAATCCAAAGCTAAAAATAGCAACAAACAATCAGAAACCAACAAATAACCTAACAAATTGGAACAAAATCTCTAAACACATAATTGAAAAAATTGAACTTAAATCAGGCTAAATTCATGATCCAGATCTTTCAGCTAGCTCCTCTTTCTCTCTACTCTACATTTCCCCAACTTCTCAGCAACAAAACAATACAATCCAAAGCTAAAAATCGCAACGAGACAATCAGAAACACACAAATTAACTCTCCCCTCCACTCCACTTCACTCCAATCTTTTCAATTTCACAATCACCTAATAAGTTGGAACAAAATCTAAACACAAAATTGAAAAAAATTAAACTGAAATCAGGCTAAATTCAATCTTTACTCTACATTCCCCCAAAATTCTCAGCAACAAAACAACACAATCCAAATCCAAAAATAGCAACGAAACAATCAGAAACCAACAAATCACCTTCACTCCAGAATCCGCACACCCGGAGACAGCGTTCTCCCCCAAAGCCTCCACGTTGAGCTTCCGCTTGAGCGAATTCGACGGCGGCGGAGGAGGAGGACGCGGCGGCTTCGCCTTGGACGGCGACGGCGAAGGCATTGCGTTGAGATCCAGCGGCGGAGCGTTCTCTTTGGCGAATCTCTGCTTTCGAGACGATGCTGATTTGGCCTTGGAGGAGGAGGAGCTAGGGTTCGGCGAATTGAAGGTCTGGTCCGTGGCGGCTTGGGCCTCTCTCAGGACCGAGCTCTTCGGCTGCATGTAGTGCTTCATCGCGTAGCGACGATCACTGGTCAGTCTCTAGAGAGAGAGAGAGAGATCAACTAGGAGCTTTCGTTTTAGAGAGAGAGAGCGAACCAGTGAGGTTTTTGGGGACGTTAGAGAAATGTAGCTGTTGAGGAGAGAGGTTTCTTTTGAATTTTCTGGGAAAGGGACAGAGACGAAGAAGAAGGTCCTTTCAATTATTTTTAATATTTTTATCATTTGAAAAAAAAGCAGGATTGGATCTTGTGTTTTTGGATTTGGGCCTCACAATTGGGCTTGGGTCAGGCAAAATAGCCCATTATTACTCTCTTCATTATTGAGTTTGAGCCGGTATTGACAGGACCGTGATTCCAGAACCGGATCAGACCATTCGGTTCCTTAATTGTTGAAACTATATCTGGGGCTGTTATGGAAGGAAACAGTCCGGTTCTAATCGCCCTTCTTCGGTTCGGTTCTACCCGGTTGGAATTAGTTGATTTTTCTATTATTAATTTAGGCTCGATTTACAGATTGTGTTAAACGGATTTGATCTCGGTATATGTAGTCAAAACTTTTGATTTGAAATTATAAAAATATACTAACGAAAACCGAATGTTATGATATAATTCCCACAACCCAATCGAAATATAAAATTTACAAACAATAAAAAATAAACAACATATTCTCGGCCTTACCGTGGCAGGTGTAGTTGGACAAGAAGTGGACACGTGGGAGCGTGAAATAGTCCTATTCTTGTTAGTTAACCAATGATTATGAGATTTAAGAATTAGAACTGGATCGGAATTGAATGGTTCTTTCAAATTCGAAACCAAAATTGAAGCATTAACTACTACCTCGATTTTTTTATTACGGTTTGACTCAGTTCCCAATTCAAAATCGGTTCCAGTCTAAATTGTCCACCCCTAAGTTTCGAATCAGATTAAATCGGTCCTTGCGACTCTCGAATTTAGATAATCATATCCGGAATTAAAGGTGTTTGACGGTCGTTTATAACTGCCCATGTTCACGACCGGTCCTCCAATTCTAACTGAAGCAAAACTTTTTGTCTTCATTTTAAGCTTGATTTATCAGCCAAAATAAGTTTATAGAAATTATATTTAGACTAATTACACAATTCTATTTCAACACTAAACTATAAATTGTAGTCATAAAAATACATTCAAAATTCAAATTTATGCAACCCAATCAAAATGCTTTAAATAATCTTTGGTTCAAATCTTTCCGGTTTAATTGCAGTTTAAATTTGTTAATTAGATCCATATCCAAACTACCATTAAATAATTTTCTCAAAAGAAAATAAAATCATTATACACAATTATTGATTATAACAAAGTCCACAACTCCAAACTCAAAAATAACCCATATAAAAGAATTTGAAAATATACACCAAAAAACTAAGGTGAATCTCTAATTAAATTAGAGTATTGTGATAATAAATCTCAACTACTTACAAAACAAAACTTAAATTTTTGTTGCAGTTCTCTAAAATCTGAGTAAACTCATTAGATTTAAGTGGAGTGATAACGATTCACCATTATTGGTTGATATTCCGGGTAAGTAGAATGCATATGTTAACTATTTTATTTATTGAGTTTAGTATCCTCCCATATCTCAGTGATTTTATATAAGATTGATTTTTGACATGAAAGTTATGTAACAAATATGTGAATGATTCTACATAATGATATATATGAAGTACTTTTGACATGAAATTTACGAGTAGTACACCTAACATGGTTTCTGCATTAATGCTACTGTAAAATGCAACTTACATGAACAATTGTCAATTGCAAACTACCAATGACCAATCTCATACATTGAATTAAAATTTCCAAGTTAATGCTACCCGAGAAAGATTTTGAATATAGTTTTCCTTGGGACGATTCGGGATGAGTGGTTTATGTGATATTTCGGCGTGTGACATATTTTGTTGGGCAGTTTTCTACGTGTTAAATACCATTGGACTATATTTTTGGAACCGGACTGGACTGTTCAGGAATTGGAATGGATCTCCGGTTCTCCAATCATTCAAATTATATCCAAAAATGAGAGGAAACATCTGATTCTTATTGCAGTTCTCCGGTTCAATTTTTTGATTCTATCCAATTGGAACCGATCGGTTTTTTTTTATTAATTTAAGCTATTTATAGTGAAAACTTTAAACTTGCAATTATAAAAAGTACTAATAAAATTGAATATTCAAAATATATAAAGTTTGCAAACAAAATAATAATAAAAGATAAAGGAAAATAACAAAATGGTGATGTGTACTTTACTAATGACAAAAAAATCACCGTGAACTTATATATATATATATATATATAATGTCCAAAACTGAGCACAACCTTTGGATGGGCGCGCGCTATGTGGGAGTGACACCGGGTACGGACTGTTTGTGAAGCCACTTAACGGTGAGAGACGGAATATCAAGGGTATTTCGGTCCTTTCGCGGAGAAGTATGGTTAGCGCGATCAGAGCAATTTTGACTTCAACTCAAAGACGGCGAGAAGTATGATTTGTTGTCGTCGATCCGGTTGAGAATCATCAGTAAGTAGCGCGATTTCATGATAGATCTGCAGTCGATTATGTGTGTTGTTGATTTGTTGTGACTTCCGCTTTCCTTTTTTTTATTTTAGCCGGTTTCGATCCGATCTAGAGTTTTTCATTCATCTACAACAAGTCTGAGGTGTAGAAGATGACGACGACGAGGATGACAGCGACTGACCACTGTCGCTGCATGTTTTTTACTCATTTTCTATGTTTGTAATGTTTTTGTAAGCGCTTGTCCTTCAGGGAAAACTTTATATTAATCAAGTTTGCAACTGTCTTTCTGTTTATGTATAACATGTCGATGTACACTGTATAACATATCGGGTTGTACTGTATAAACAGTTTAATTAGATGATGTTCAACAATCCATAAAACGATTATTCACTTCACAGGTTTATGTGTAACTGTCTGACTGGTTATGTAAAATATAGTGGTGTACCATGTATAACATGCGGTTATTTATTGTATAACTAGTGTGGTTAGATGATGTTCATCAGCACATAAAACGATTACCCACATAAGAGGTTTATGTATAACTGTCTTACTGCCTATGTATAACATATCGGTGTACCATGTATAGCATGTTGTTATATATTGTATAACCAGTTTAATTAGATAATGTTAAAC
>JAYMTP010006677.1:0-11814 GCA_036897365.1 Geranium brycei | reverse complement strand
TAAATTAGGGTTTCTTATTTCCTATTGTTCCTTATATAAAGGAACCATCTATTGTAATTCTTAATCAAGTATTCATCAATAATAATATTATATTTTAGAAATTCAACAATATTATATTTTAGAAATTCAACATAGTGTAATTGTTTTTTCATTGGAACTTGATTTTAAATGCATAAACTACTTTGAGTTTGAGTCGAGAATATTTTTTTCAGCCGATGCATAAAAAATTACACTCGTTTACACTCCTAACCCTAAGAAAATATTGTAATTACTGTGTTATGTTAACCTATAAATCATATAGTAATAATTGATAGTGTAAAATGGATTTAATAATACGACATATACATGTATTTTGAATACAATAAAGAAAAAATTGTAAAAAAAACCCACTGATAACCATCCATTTTTGTAGTTGACCACCGTTAACTAAAAAGCAGTGCAAATCACCACCTTCAACGATTCACATTTTTTAATTTACCACCATGAACTAACAAATGTTTCAAACCGTCGTCTTGAACTATTTAAGATTTTTAGTTTATCACTATTAATTAAAAGTATATTGCAAATAACCACATTCAATTATTATTTTTTTACATTGTTGGTTAAAATATAAATATAAATTAGTATTCATTGTTATGTGATTTTAGTTTTTATCAAAATGATATAATTGTTGACGTGAATAAAAAAATTAAAAATGTTTCAAAGGCTGGTGAATAGGGGAGATCAAAGGGAATCTGGGCTCGGACTTAGTCCAGTAACTAGCCCCAACCCTCTCACTATATGAATAAATTCGATGCAATCTAAGCAGGCAAAATATCGGAAATAACAAAAGTTGTGGCTTCAAGACTGCTTGATGGGTTACTTAGGTTGAACCAGTATCAATTCAGTAATCCATATCTAATTTGTTATCACTCCTGCCATCATTAATATCTGATTTATTTTATTTTGTTAAAACTATTCATAACGATAGTATTGTCATTTGTTAAAAGTTAGATTCATATGACAATGAACAATAACTTTACTATAAATTTTAATTAGTGTAAGAAAAACTAATAATTGAAGGTGGCGATTTGCAGCATTTTTAGTCAATGGGGGTAAATTATAAAATCACGAATAATTGAAGGTAGATATTTGCAATATTTTTAGTTTAAGATGATAAATTGAGAAAATGAATTGTTGAAAATGATGATTTGAGACTCTTTTTAGTTAATAGTGCTAAACTCCATCGAAAAACGACTCCGATGACGGCGCCAAAACCCCAAACCCCTTAATCATCCTCAAGCGTGACTGTTGTTGTTGCGCCACCCCTTAAACCACCATCGTCGAGCTATCTGTGAAGAGAATTGTCGAAATCCCAATTTGGAAATTTCATATCTAGGGTTTGAACAATCCCTCCTCGAGATCTCTTGGGAACGAGCTGGCATCTCTGGCCAAGCTCTCTCTAGCAACATCCTTAGCCTATTTCTTTTTCTATAACCGTTTTGGACCGAGGATTATATGAATACAAACTCAATCGATGATGGATGGGAGGTGCTCGCTCTGTCGCACCTTTAGTTCAGGCGGTCGGTCCGAACAAAGCGGAGGCCGACGACATCGTAGCTTCCTTCTCGGAGGAAGGGCCGGACGGAACCGCTTGGAATACTGTCGATGGCTCTCAGAAGATCTCAAAGACGGGTTGCTTGAACCCTATATATGAAAATTTCAGATTAGGGTTATGACAATTCTCTTCACATAGAGCTTGACAGTGGTGGTTTAGGGGGTGGGGCAACATAGGGCCGACTCGATCCTTTTGGGGGTCTAAGGAGAAATAAAATAAAAATCTCAAAAAATAGGTGTTTTATTTCGGGGCCTAAAACTTAATATATAGATTTTTTTTTCTAATTTTGGCATATATGTATTTGGTATAAGATGTATCTCAAGTTGAGTTTTAGAAAAGATGTAAAAATCAAACAAGAATTAAAAATACATATTTATTTTTAAAAAATTTAGATAGAATATATACGTTAAATATATGTGGGGCCTTGTAAATTTGGGGGCCTAAGGCGGTGGCCTCAATTTGCAAAGGGTAGAGTCGGCCCTGACGCAACAACAACAGTTAGGGTTGAAGATGATTCAGGGGCTTAAGGCTCTGGCACTGTCACCGAAGTCGTTAACCAATGGACTTAGACGAAAAGCTGAACATGGAGATTGCATTGTGCATGTGGCTCTCCTTCCCTGTTCTGACTTCGAGGGCGGAGGAAGTTTGGCATCGATGGTATGGCTTTTGTGGAGGTAGGAGGTTGGAGGGAAGGGTTTGGGTGGCACGACAGGTGGTGCTAGAGGTTGATGCCCCATTCTCATCGTTTTATTTTCTAAATTTGTTCTCTGGTGGTTGGACTGCATCTAGGTTTGTTTGTGAGAGAGGCCACTACTCGACGAAGGCGGAGCCTGGTCGAGGAGCTTGGTGGCTTGGCGGTATTTTGCATGAAGGCCAAACAGGTTGCGTGGAGGCGGAGGCACTTCAAGAATCCCTATTTTTTCCAGCGGCGTTCTATGGTTTCATGTGTCGTCTCGGTGGAGTTTCTCGGGTGCCTGTGACAATGGCTCATCGTCGCCGGTGTGTTCCGCCGACGAATGCGCTCGCGTCTTCACAATGCTGAGCTCTTTGGTCTATTCCGTTCTGGTCGGATCAGATGGAGCTGGATGAAACCGTCTTGAGTCGGGCCATTCTTTCAGCCAGTTCAACGCTCTTATTGCGGTCTAGTGCAATTTGAATTAGTTCCCTCATTTTAGGGTTGTTTTTATCAAATTGCATTTGTATTTTATTTTTATCCTCTTGGGCAAAAAATTGTTTTTCTCCAATTTCCCCTTTTTTATTCACGTCAATAGTTATATCATTTTGATAAAAACTTGAAATCACGCAACAATGAATAATGATTTTTTTTTAGTTTTGACCGGCGATGTGAAAAAATAATAATTAAATGTGGTGTCTTGCAATATTTTTTGATTAATAGTGGTAAACTAAACATCGTAAATAGTTTAAGGTGGCAATCTGAATCATTTGTTAGTTCAGGGTGGTAAACTGAAAATTATGAATTGTTGAAAGTTGTGATTTGCAATTTTTAGTTAACGGGTAAACTACAAATAATGGATAGTTAACGGTGTTTTTTTGCAAATTTCCCAATAAAGAAGATTAAATTGTTTAAAAGACTGATGACTATGGAAGATCAAAGTGAATTTGAACCCGATCTCAGTCCGATAACCCGCCTGTTATAAGACTTAATTTGGTACATTCCTGATGGGTAACATATCGAAAATAACAAACCAAGTAGTGTTAGACCGATTAACACGTTACTCAAGTTGAAACTATCTCAACCTGACAATCCAAATATGATTCGTTGTCATCTTTACCATCATCAATCTCTAATTTATTTTAAGTATTTTATTTATAACGATATTATTGTCATTTTGATAAAAGTTAAAGTCATATGACTATGTCAACAATTTACTATTAGTTTGAATCTAGTGTAAGAAACTAATAATAATTGAAGCCGGTAGTGTGCACCGTTTTTAGTATGGGTAAATTAGAAAATCGCAAATAGTTGAAGGTGGAAATTTGCAATATTTGTTAGTTCAAGATGATAAATTGTAAAACATGAAATGTTAAAGTGGTGATTTGCAACGCTTTTTAGTTAATGGTGGTACGAGATAAATTGCAAATCAAATATAGGTAATAATAGTTTTTTTTGTAATTTCCTTCCAAATGAATGATTTAGAAATTACTGAATCGGATCAGTAAAGTGATAATGATTTCGAGCATAAACGAAATTCTTTCAATATATTTGTCCGACAAGAAGGAACGACTCCGGCAATTTAACATGGGGACTACTTCTGGTTCCGTATGGAGGCGTGACTACTTCTGGTTCCGTATAAGATGCAATATCATATTAAAATGCTTGATTAACATGGGGACTAAATTATTTAAAATATAATAAAAATTTAAGTATACATGATATTCACATTCACATAGTAGTAAATAATTTGACAAAGAGAGATGGGGGAAAAAGAGGAGTAAGAGATTTGAAAATATTACGTTTTGTCGAGTGAAAAGTGACGGTCATGACACCCATATTCCTCCTTAAACCTGCTGCTACGCATTAATTCCAACACCTACCCAAACACACATATCCTCATTGTCATCTATACACACAATTTATTGCTCCAAATCTACCACTCCAACCATTTCTTCATTTCATAGTAAGCATTCAAATCTTCAGACCAAGTTTCTGCTGTCATGATTGAGTTCTTGGGACTATATATCACACTTTTCAAATTTACACACCAAAAACCCCCTCCTCCTTTTTCTATGCTTTGATAATACACAACTACCAGCAATGCTATTACAGTACAGTAACAGACACATATTATAATGAATAAATTATTTTTATTTCTAATTAACTTTTATTAAATTAATTTATCAATTTGGTAAAAATAAATACTACACAATAATAAACGAGAACAAATCAGATACAAACCGTCCAAACCAATAGAACTTGAGTGTGCACATGCAGAAGTAGATAGACTCGATAGAATCACGAAAATGACCGTGGTAGAACTTCACTGCCACGTGTCGTGCGCTGGGACAAATCTCGCCAGATATTAAGCGATCCAACGGATGGTAGAAGTTCAAACTTTTTACCAAATTTGTATTGGAATGCATCCCAGTAATAAACATTATATTGTTAAATCTAAAAGTAATTTTTCTGAATTACATCATATCCTAAATCTATTCTTTTAACTTTTCTCCACCCAATTTACAACGGGGTTCGAAACTCAAACATCTTCATTAATAATGTGAGGCCGTTGCGTAATTTTTGTAAATAATTAATAAACATTGTAGTAATTTAAAGATATGAAATCAACTGATTATTAAAAGTAAAAATATATACATCTAAAACTTTCTTGTTTGATTGATTCAATTATGAACATGAAATATATTAGATATTTTTGTAAATATCTAAATCAAGAAATAAAATATTATCATTATATTTGACGTAGAATATGCTACATGAATTAATACATGGTTAGCTCATATTTTCCTTTTGCAATCTTAATTCTAATAATATATAGCATCAATCTCGCACAGGTGTCTAAAGCTTTGGTAATTTATGAGTCTTCATCCCCTCCCAATGGTCTATATATGTATTTGTGAAAGAGAAAAATGAAGAGCCATGTAGCTATTGCGTTGAATAGTCAACCCAATCTGAGCCTAAACCAAGCTATTTAGATTTGTTTGCAGTAGGAACAAGTTTTGACCTCAGAGAGATGCAGCAAAAGAAATAGGATCATAGGACTAACTTTTCTCTTTTCAGACCAATAATGATACCAAGTATAATGCAATGCCCAAAACCCAAAACCCAAAACCAAACTTGTTTACTCAATATTCTTATGGCTTCTTTGTCTGTTGGTCAAAATTAAAGAGCATGTATATGTATAATTGGGTTGACCAGTACTAGTAGGTATTGAGTTGAATCTGAACTCAACTGGGTTTAGTTTAATTGAAATATTAATGGATTTTTGATGCAGAGCTCAATGCATGGGAATGCACCCATATTAATGATTGTGACCTATTGCCATTGGCTATTTTCAAAGTGGAGCTTCTGCTTCTCTTTGCTTTATCCCTGTAAAGTTGGTGCATTTTATTGGTCACACAGGGCCGAAAACCATGCTATGTTTTTTCCATTTTTTAGAACCATTCTTGTCTAAATTATTTGGGATAAATTATTTATGAATTTTCTCGCACACTAAAAAGAAGTCTTGATTGATTGTATGGTCAAACTGTTTTTTTTCTTTTCAAACTAATGGTTGCTTTTGCAAGATTTTATTAAGGAAAGCAAAGAACTACTTACAATATACATATTTAATGTTATTTTTATCCCAGTTAATTCAAATTAATTAACCTCTTTATATTTATATATACTTCTAGCGAGTGCTGATAAAAGAGCTGCACAATTTTGATCATGCCGGGTAATTAATTGGTCTAACATTATGCGAGACATGGCATGTTTATTAAGAGGAACATTACGCGAGACATGGCGTGTTTGTTGTTTTTCAAGCAATCGAAGAATTAGCAAATAATTTCATAATCGCTGAATCGGAGATGTTGTCATTTCCAATATTGAGAGACGGATTCGGTATTTAAAATATATGTCAAACATTTCACACTAGTCTTATTAATTAACAGTATGTGAATTAACGGTTATCTTTTGATTGATTGAGTTATTAGTTTTAAGTATGCATGCTTGTTTGAATTCACTTTGTGCTTCATGTTGAATGCTACGATTATAAAACTGGGTTGTACATATCGGGCCGAGCTCCCCAACTAAAACTAAAGGCTCAAGCTATTAGTTGGGTTTGACCCTACCCCTTATATACACTCATTTTATTTCATTTCTTTTCCATGTGGGATTAACTTAAATTCTCCCTCTCATGTTTCGTGTATGCGTGGGGCTTATTTCCCTTTCACGCTCCTGTACGCATGAGCCTCTACTTCAACACTCTCCCTCACGTGTAGCCTTGTCTACACGTGGGTCATAGCAGGACTGGACTTCTTCCTATGGGTCGGAGTCCACATGGGGGCGTAGGCATGGGGAACCTACCAACACATACATATTGGGCATGTGTTGGTGGGTTCCCCGTGCCTACGCCCCATGTGGACTTAGGCACATATGCAGAAGTCCAGTCCTGCTTTGGCCCACGTGTAGACAAGGCTACACGTGAGAGGGAGTGTTAAAGTAGAGCCTCATGCCTACAGGTGCGTGAAAGGGAAATAAGCCCCACGCGTACACGAAGCATGAGAGAGAGAATTTAAGTTAATCCCACATGGAAAAGAAGTGAAATAAAATGGGTGCATATAAAGGGTAGGGTCAAACCCAACTAATAGCTTGAGCTTTTAGTTGTGTAGCCCGACCCGATATGTACATCCTAGTTTTAAATGGTATCAGAGTTGGCTGATTTGGGCCTGTGTTGGTGGGTTCCTCGTGCCTTAGCCCCCCTGTGGACTCCGGCCCATATGCAGAAGTCCAGTCTTGCTATGGCCCACGTGTAGACAAATCTACACGTGAGGGGGAGTGTTGAAGTAGAGACCCATGCGTACAAGAGTATGAAAGGGAAATAAGCCTCACGCGTACACGAAGCATGAGAGGGACAATTTATGTTAATCCCACATGGAAAATAAGTGAAATAAAATGGGTGTATATAAAGGGTAGGGTCAAACCCAACTAATAGCTTGAGCTTTTAGTTGTGAAGCCCGACCCAATATGTACAACCCAGTTTTACAAGGATCGCTACTTAGGGTTAAATCTTTTATTCCTAATTGATTTCGAGAGGTGGGATTGGGAGTTGACATAAGTAAATTCGAGGAATTGGCTCTCGGACCTCTCTACCAACACTTGCTTGCTTAATTGATTAAGCACTTGAACTTGGCTCTAAGGAACCTAGGATCGAGTCACGTTGTGGTATTCTCATATCCCACATTTATTCTCTTCCAACTTCTTTTGGACCTCTCTCCCAACCATGGTTAGGCCTCTCTCGGTGGGAGTCAAGTGACAATATTGAGCCCCCTTTTACATAAGGGTGTGTCTTGAACCCATTATTGATACAATAATCGTAAGAACTCTTAAGAATCACAAGTTTGGTGTTGTCTTGCTTCATCATAGCATAGTCGAGCCCAAATATTGATACACAACTTGTTGATCAAATGTCGATAAAAAAAGAGAAATCGACTCCTGGAGTGTTTTCCCTTGATTTAGAGATTGTTGTTTTAATGCAATCGAAGATTAATAATAATTTCCGAGAGATTCGCTAGTCGGAGATTAGGTTGTTTTCAATGTCAAGAGACGGACTCGGTAATTAAAACATATGCCAAAGAAATTGCATGCTTAGTATTTAATTCTCTTTTAATTGTTAAAAAATATTCGTTCTACCGCCCGTGGTTGCTTAGCTTATTTATTCCATCCCCTGTTTTAGTTTATTGCATTTATACTAGTGGTTCATTAGTTTAATTACCTCACTAACCCAAACCCTCTAAATATTGTGCATTTACTTTATTTTACTTTTTAATCTAAATCGGCTACGTAATTGACCCTTATTTTAGTCCCCGTGTGTTCGACCCAATTTTACCGATTTAATACTTGACGACCGTGTGTTGTTGCGCGAGATCGGAGAAGGAGCCGAACGGTGCGCTCGCTGACAACGGCAATGTACCGGTCAAATGTAATAACGGGCTTTTCAACAAAGTCCCGGATATCAATCCCTCGATGATTAAGTAGTTAGTGGCCATTGGAGTTGTGTATGTGGACTTCGGGCTCAAGTAATAGAGAAAATGGTTGGTTGATTACTCTAATTTCCAATTCACTACTTAACATAAAATTCCAACTTATCAAATATCTGAAACACTAATAACAAGCAATAAGTACAACCAACGTGAATGCATCGGGATATTTAGGAATATAACAAAGTATTCAAAGGGTCATATTGGTGTAAGTGCATGTGATTAAGAAGATTAAATTCAAATTGGAGGAACATAATTAATCATTCTAACCTAACATTTCTCTCTGGAAAAGTCCAGGGTTTCATTCTCATCAAACCTCGAATTGAATTCAAAGTGCAATGAAAATGAGCCTTAGAAATAATTAATTACCTACTTTCAAAGTTAGGCCCTATATGTGGTTTCTCGCGTACCTATCTCCTTTCCTTAGATAAGTGATGTAAGTCCGAGACTTCTTTTATTCTAGAAGGAATAAACAAAGGTCCTGATTCGAATGCTAATCATAAAAAAATATGAACCAACAATTCCCAATTCATACCTCCTACATCCCTAAATCTCCATGATCAAATCAGCTACTCATCTTACTTATACTATTAACAATAAAACAAAACAACTCCATTTCTCCGATCAACATCATTCCAAGAACAAAACTCATACCCCCAACTTGCAATTTCACACACTAGATCATCAAACACTTTAAAAATTCTCATGTAACGGCTACTTCAATTTCTCAAACTCAACCACAAAATCACATATACAATCAACTTCAAGGTTAGAAAACACAAGATCTACAATCAAATCTATCAATGCACAATCCAATTATCCAAATCAATCTACCATATTCTCTCAATTCACATTCCACAAAATAAATGTATATATGCAATAACATTGCTCAATTATCATTCACAAACTCAAATCCTTGATTCAACACTCTAAATCTCAACAATTAGGAGCAAAATCGAACTAGAATTACAACACCCAAATGGAGAAACCTAGATTAAGACCCTCCACTTAAATTTGAGCTTTCAATCCTTCTTCTAGCTTTTTCTTCCTCTAGATTTGGATCATTCTCCTCTCCAAAACTCTTGGAGGTCTTGGAACCTCCCTAGATCCCCAAACTGTACTCTCTCTCCCTTTTTCTAAAAACTCTCTAATGGAATTAATTTGTTCTTCTCTTACTCTAAGAGGTGTTTTGTACGAAAATAGGGGTAAAATTGTAAATTCTGGCCGAAATTCGTGTTCTAGTCCCAGGTAACAACAACACCAAGTCACGATAGACAGCCGTGAATGGGGTGTCGTTACTCACTCCTCTTAAAATATGGGCTCCTGTGTATGTGTCATCTTTCTCACGACAGGGTGTCGTGACTTCTCCATTCCATCTTCCAGAGAGCTTCAATCTATCAGGCATTCAACTCACAACCCTACCGGTCATGACAAGGTGTCATGACTGACGTCTTATGCAACTGAACATACTGCTTTGACGTCATGCACCTCACGATCCATCGAGTCACGACAAGATGTTGCGACTTCCGGTGTTGTGACTGATGCTTCATGCGACCTGAGAATCTGCCTTTGGTGCCCTGTTTCACACGACTCAGTGTCGTAACTTAGACCTCATGATCACTTGTTTGCAGGCTCTCTCCTCTAACTTACGACTAGGTGTCATGACTTGCCCCTATTACGCCACTTTGTTCCTGATCATCTTGACATGATATTGGGTCTTCTCCTAAGCTCTTTTTTGCTCCATAACGCCTCAAAATGATCAAATTTCTTGCAATTCATCACGAAAAGTAATCAACGCTCAAAGTAAAACAAAAGGTCTAAACTACCTAAAATCGGGTAAAATTGGGTTAATTGTGAGGAGATTTACCTTGAGTGCAGATGTAAAATCCACTCTCATCACTCGCGAACTTCATTTTCTGGCAATCATGTGGTGTGTGTGTGTGTGTGTGTTTGTGTTTGTGTTTGCTTATTTTGGGTGTTTTTGTGGTGGGTTTATAATATTGATAGTTTATTCTATTAAATTGTGTGATTGTTGAGTTGAGTGATTTTGTTATTGATTTGCTTCATTCTCTACAAGTTTGTTAGTATTTCATAAAGAACTATTATTTAGGAATTGTTAGCACTATCTTTGATTGTGTTAGTTACCATAAATTTTGGATATTTATTAGGCTTTTTAGTTAAACTATTTAGATATAAATGTAATCCTTCACATTGAATGAAATATTTAGTTGCATCTAATTTTGTAATCTTTCATTCTATATTTTTCAATTCTTTCAACTTTATTGTGGTCTATCATTACTTCTAAAAACCAACAATTGATATCAGAGCATTATTCTTACGGGACCTGTGAGTAGCCATGGAAGTGAAATCTTATTTCTCCAATTTCTCTCAAGTTGCCCCACCTCTTTTTGATGGAGAAGACTACCAGCTATGGGCTCTTAGAATGAAAGCTTATTTGGAGGCCTTGGATCTATAGGAAGCCATCGAAGAAGATTATGAAATTGCTCCGCTGCCAAACAATCTGACGATGGCTCAGATGAAAAATCAGAAGGAGAGGAAGACTAGGAAATCAAAAGCCAAAGCAACATTGTTTACTAGTGTTTCAACAACGATTTTTACAAGAATCGTGACTTTGAAATCAGCAAAAGATATATGGGGCTATCTGAAGAAAGAATATGCAGGAGATGCAAAAGTACAGGGAATGCTAGTGCTCAATCTAATAAGAGGATTTGAGGTGCAAAAAATGAAAGATGATGAGACGATCAAACAATATTCAGACAGATTGCTTGGTATTGCCAAGAAGGTAAGGATTCTAGGCACTACATTTGATGATTCAAGAATTGTTGAAAAAAATTTGAAGCATCAATAACCACCCTGAAAGACACTAAAGATATATCTAAGATCACATTAGCAGAAATTCTAAATGTTTTGTAACAAAGGAGACTCATGAGACATGAGTGTACCGTAGAATGAGTCTTATGGGTCAAACACCAAAATTATGGAAGTATTTCAAGCAATCGCACCCAAAACAAAGGTAGAGACTCAAAAAGAAACTTCCTTCCTTGTGAGCATTGTGGCAAAATGGGTCATCATCCTTTCAAATGTTGGAGGAGGCCTGATGCAAAGTGTTCAACATGTAATCAGGTTGGACATGAAGATATAATTTGCAAAAGAAAATTTCAAACATCAGAGGAAGAAGCCAACGTAGCTAATGAAGAAGAAGAAGAAGAAGAAGAAGAAGAAGAAGAAGAAAAGAAGAAGATCATATGTTTGTGGCAACATGTTTCTCTACAAAGGTCTCATCAAAAAGTTGGCTCATTGATAGTGGTTACACAAATCACATGACATTCGACAAGACTCTATTTACGAAGTTAAAACCTACTACATTGACTAAAGTCAAGATAGGGAACAGATGCTAGATTTATGCAAAAGGAAAATGCACCATTTCCATAACAATAAGCTCAAGTACAAAAACGATTTCAGAAGTTTTTTATGTGCATGAT
>JAYMTP010006676.1:0-11815 GCA_036897365.1 Geranium brycei | reverse complement strand
GAGAGTCCATCACAGTAGCTTGCTGCTGGGGCTCTCAAGTGTCGCTCATGCTTTGCACTACTGCAAGGGCCTGGCACACCTCACCAATTTTAGCTCAAATTTCTCTCAAATGATAGTTATGTTTTTAAATGCATGAGCAACAAGTTTAGTGTTCCGATAGTGTAATGAAATTATATATTAACATAAGTAATAGGATATTTATTCTAGAATGTAAATTTATATTGCTCTTCATTTAGTCTGTCATAAAATATTTCTAACAGTATGTATAATGTTCTCCTCTATTGGACTTCTCTGGCAAATTTAACCTCTTTCACAATGAGATATAATGCATAGGTGTATAAACAATAGTGTGAAGGGGAAGAGGGCATGTACCTTGATATTAGCATTGGCGAAACGAAATCTGAATCAAGCACCGTAGATATCATATTACGCTCTTATAGTTGAGCCCAGAATTTTCAAAATGATACCAGGAAAAATATATAATAAATGTATGGTCAGAAACCATAAGAGGAAAGCAAAACTGCATCACTTTTGACTAAATAGAAGCAACAACACTAACTGCAAAGGAAAATTATCGGCTCCCGAGGAATTAAGTACTCAGTAATGTTACAAATAACATTCATCGACAAAATTACCTAACAACAAGGTATACAAATAACAAAATCACCTTCAATTATATAAAACTGGAAATGGATAGAGGTATTGCATCGCATATAACCACATATAGGTTTCAGAAATCCTAAAATGAAAATTTTGATATTCTAGACTGTACACTACATAAACCATTGCTTCCAGATCATAACATTGACACATTGTGCCTCCTGTGTCAGTGATAAAGTCAAGGTGAAAGCAATGCTCGTGATTATTAACCTAATACCATATCAAGTCTAGCACAAAGAAAGCTACATATCATATCGTTTCAGCATATAGATCATTACTTTCTTAGAATAAACACAATAGAAACAATGAATCATCCACAGAGACATGCCAAACCATTTCACATATCTAACATCGCCACAAAATCAAACCCAACATATCAAAAAGTTCCAGAAGAAAATGTATCAATATAGATCACTACTTTTGCAGCATAAACACAATACCAACAATTAATCATCCACAAGGATACGACAATGCCAAGTGATGTTACACAACTATTATTACCATAAAATAAAAACAATATATACCAAAGCAGCTCTAAAACCACATCCTCATGAACTTCAATTCATTTCCAGCAAAAGGGTTTCATGTTTTCAACAAATCAGGCAGATGGGTCTCTAAAAATTTCTCCATTCCTCAAACACAATAATCGAGACAGTAAAATAAAGGTGTCTCTATCATGAAAATTACCCTCACCTCTTCTCCATCTCCTTCTATACTCGATCTTCCCCAATCTCTTCCCCAACAATGGCATCACCGGATCCATACAGAAACCCTCCAAAATTAGGAGCCATTGTTGACTCGTTGTCAGAAATCGAAGCACCTCAAAAATTGAAGCTCAAAAACACAGAAAATAGAAGACCCAGAAACGAAACAAGCACCTGAAATTAGAATGAAAACGGAGATGGTAATGAGGGAGCAGCTAAGCTCCATGTACTTTATTGGGTCTTCTCTTCTGTACTTGATATTCCTCATTCTCGCCCCAACAATCGAATAATCGGAGCTACAAGACGACCCGCCAAAATTAAGAGCCATTGTTGGCTCATCGTCAAAAACCCAACAAGCACCTAAGAAATTGAAGCTCAAAAACACAGTGAAGAGAGGACCCAGAACCGAATCAAGGTTCTGAAAGGGGAAATGAAAATAGAGATGGTGATGGTGATGGTGATGAGAGAGCAGCTAAGCTCCATTTTCTTTACTGGGTCTTCTCTTCTCTACACGATCTTCCTCGTTCTCTCCCCAACAGTGCAATTATCAGATCTACACGACGAACCCGCCAAAATTAGGCGCCATTGTTGGCTCATCGTCAGAAACCGAAGCACCCAAGAAACTGAAGCTCAGAAACACAGTGAAGAGAGGACCCAGAATCGAAGCAAGGACCCGAAAGCGGAAATGAAAACGAGGGAGAGGAGCTAGCTAAGCTCCGTCGCTTTTACAGAGCCAGTCCTGTCATGGCAGGAGGGTGAAATGTCCAAAACACCCTTCTCCTCCTCCTCCTCTCCTCGTGGTTGCTTTATAGACACGGCACAGAACCACAGGTGACAGACAACGAATAAAATAGAATATTTTACATATATTTTAATTTTATTATTATGTTCAAAATCCTATGGGCCAAGGGCCTCAATGTTGATTCCATGGGTCCAGCCCATATTTGATCTCATGGGCCTGATCATAACCAAGCCCATATCCTAATTGAAGTCGGTTAGCCTAAAAAGCACAATAATGTGCTTAGCCAAAGCAAATCTTCCTATTAACATGTTCCAAGGTCCCACATCGGCCGAATTGTGGATGTGCTGTGACAGATTTGTGTATATAAAGGAGGACGCTGCGTGCTTGAGAATCGTCTCTGCGCATGGGGTAATGACGCTGCCAACGAAGGATTAACTGAGGCGCGTTTATTGCTGGTTGAAAACTATTTCCAACCCCCTTTGGGCCTTTTGGGCCCGAGAATTTCTGGAAGGGCACGCCTTTGGGCTTGAGCCCTAAAATTCTAGTTCAAAAAAATTAGTCGTAGGCTAATTGCAGAAATTAATTGTCACTTATTTTTTGCCATATATCGTCAACTAGTCTTTACATATCAATTTAAGGAAATAACTAAAATTCAGGAGCTAATGATAATTTATATTTTTTAAAATTGATACAAAATTATTGACTCTACCATATTTCATAAATTAAAAACTATACCAACATATGTATACATAAGCATACATTTAATTTTCAACTCACAAACCCAATTAGCATCAATAAGAAAGAAAATATTACAACTTTTCTCTTTTTGTTTTATTTTATTGAGGATAACTGTCAAAAGTTATTTAAATTATTAATAAGAATTATAAAGGTACATGTATGTCATTTCCGACTCGTTTCTAAAATTTGAGAACCAATAAATTTGAATGAGTTCAATTCTTGACCGATTCAACTCGGTTTTGGAATCGTGCCCCACCCCTAATCACCTGTATAGGAATTGAAATTATGTCTCTATGAAAATCACACAAATCTCTCGCTTCAGCCGTAATTTACCTGCTACATGTTTCATAACCACCCAATTATGAATTTTGCATAAAATAAAGAAACGGTTCCACAACCAACAACCATAGTAACGCAAGTAACTCTGTGGCTTGATGGATAAGGTGCTGGTCTTCGGAACCAGAAATTTTGGGTTCGAGCCTCAGTAGAGTCGGTTTTAATTTTTCTATGTAATTTTTCCACATAATCCCCAGCACATCACGCGTGACAGATAGTGTGCGGTTCCACAGAATCTGGAGCGGCACGAGCTGGAACGACGCCGATGAAATGAATTTGAGCCGCCGCAGGAGAAGAAAACGGTGGAGCCCGAGGCCGGACCAGGCAAGCTAAATTTCCGACTCTTTGTGAAGCTGATTATCTAATTTACTCTAAATCTGATACATAAAATACATATTTTGTTCGACTATAATATCACCAGAGAATATATAGATTGGATATATGTGTGATTTGTTGACGACCTCTCCCTCCTACAGTTCATACACATCATCTTCCTCAAAACACCGAAAACCTCCCTTGCATGGACAACGAAAACCTCGGGAAATGAAAGGACGCCACCATCTCCCAAACTCTCCATCGAATCTCTTCACAGAATCAGAAGGTTTCCTAAAAAGTGCCATCGTATTTCACTTCGACAAAGCTGGATTTGATCATTGTGCGCAAAGAGTTGACCGACTTTGTTGTTGATGATTGGGAAGAAGGTTCCGAGGATGAGGGATTGATGATGTCATGATAGCATCATCGCTATTTTGTAAAAAAACAATTTTATTTTATCTAATGACAGTTCTTTCAGTTGAAAAGTAGAAGAAAACACTTGGCCTCAAATATAGAATTATCGGTTCGATCAGTTGCGACAAAAAGATACATCAAATATAGTATCGAACATAGTACGACAATTATTTTTTAACAAATCAAATGGAGATCAAATGGAAATCAAATGACCCTAAACTTCACAATCAATTAATTGCTTTCAACTCTCTATACACTTAAAAAATTAGTAAATCAACATGTTGCAAAACCCTAAACCCTAAATTAAAAAAACCCCAAATTTTTATAATCGATTCATTGGATTCAACCCTAAATATTCTTGAAAACGCATAACCCACCCACAATATAGATGGGGATAATAAATTCCGTGTTTATAATTTCAAACCCTAATTTCTCAAAATCCTAATGTTTTCATGCATCAGGGACATGCCTCCATTTTCAGAAACAAATACTCTACTTCGTGCTTCTACAAGCCCCATAACTCCTTCCACGATGTATAAACTCTTGGATTTAGCCAACAATTTGCACTGTCACCTTCGTCGTCTCCTTGTCGAGCGTTCGTCTTCTGTCTAAATTTGGTAAGGTTTGACTACATTCGAGACTTGAACACACTTTTTATAACTCAACCGTTTAATCCACTCAGAGACAAAACGGCAGTTTTATTCTCCGTCACAGAGTTAAACAATACTTTTTTAAAATTATTGACAGTTCGACCAATTTTAAACACACTTTACAATTTGGTAAGGTTTGACTACATTCGAGACTTGTACACTCTTTGTATAACTCAATCGTATAACCCACTCAGGGACAAAACGATAATTTCACTCTCCATCACAGAGTTCAACAATACTTTTTTAAAATTATTGTTGGTTCGATCAATTTTAAACACGCTTTACAATTTGATAAGGTTTGACTACATTCGAGACTTGAACACACTTTGTATAACTCAACCGTTTAATCCACTCAGGGACAAAACGGTAAGTAATATACAATACCTGACGGTAACATTTAGCCTCCCAACTTCACAAATCACGTCCACGGCTAGTTGCAGGCAAGATATCGACTCGTTAATGTTGGTCATTTTGTAGCAACGAGCAGCACTGGCATAGGCTCAGGAAGTTTCGAGTTTGCTATCACACTTCAAGTGAATGTCTGCCAATTCTACATGAGTTGCACCAGCTCGATCCCCTGAAAGTCCATGCATAGGCAGATTAGCAATCCATCGTAAATATTGATATTGAAATTCTCTAAAATAATACAGTAAATATATAACACACAACTTGATAAAATGATTTGTATGGCATCAACAATGGCTATTTCAAGACCAAGAAACAAACAAATAACTGAGAAATCGAAAAAAGATGAGCCGTAAAATTACAGGATTCGGGAAGTTTATAGCAATAATAAATTAAAATTTTAAGACCGTCGCTCAAGATTTAACATCCACTTTATTCTTATCTCTCATAATTGAAGCCTCTCGATTAGCCTAAAAAGCACGTGAATGTGCTCAGCAAATCTTGTTATTAACATAAATCAATAGTCCCACATCGGCTGAGTTATGGACTCGTGGTGAGTGGGTTGTATATTTAAAGGAGCATGGTTCTTCTGTGTTAATCATCTTTGCGCTTGGGGCAATGACGCAGCTAGTGAGGTTCTAACCGAGGCGCGTCTATTGCTGGTTGAAAACTATTTCCAAACCCCCTCCTGGGCCTGAGGTTTACCTTTGGGCCCTCGAGAATTTCTGGAAGGGCTTGCCTTTGGGCTTGAGCCCTAAAATTCTAGTTTGATAAATCTGTTATGTGATTTATGCTGAAAGTCTCATTAGTTGTCTTTTCTATATTACTGACAAATTCAAAGCAAGAACCATAAGCAGCGGAAATTGTTGTTCGTTCAGTCCAAAATATTCAATGGAAGACCTGGAATCGTATAGATATATGGTTAGAAATCGTAACTTTGTACCCTGTTTGATAAAGAAAGTAAACAGACAATAAATTTGGTGAATTTGTAATGTCTTCCGAAAGACGTGATATGGATTAAAAATGGAAAGTCTCCGATGAATATGTCTATCTGGTTCGTCGCATGAATTTGTAAAAAGATTGAAGCAATTGGCAATGTTACAACTACATAACCATTGTCCTGTTCAATCAGCAGTATCGATGGTCACTGATTCGTAATTCCTACATGCTGCTTCCATCGCGATCGCTAATTGTCTTAAAGTTGCTCACCTTTGACTCATTGAAGACTGCTTAGAGCTGACCTTTCAGCTTGGGCTCTCCATCAAAGTAGATAGACATAATCAAAGTTTCCTGATACCTAAAACAAAGTGAATTAGGCTTATTGACGATGAATATAAGAGACTGCTCCTTTAATTGGAGACATCAGATTCATTTCTCTTTCATATTTTCTTGAAGGACCCTATGTCCCACAATATGGATGGAAATTTTCTTTCTACATAAGGTCAAAAATATATAAGAATCTTTAATATTTAATCTTTGTTCATTCACTAAATTCATTGGGGAAACTAGACGATGTGGCAGACAAAATATGTTGAAGATTCTACAGACTGTTTCTTTTTTTATTTTTAGCAGTAGCCCAGCTCAGGCCTCAGTGTGTTTTGAGTTGATGCCATATATCCCACATCGGTTGTGCATGAAGGTCAACAGAAGAAGAGCTAGTATAAGAAGAGAAGTAAGGCATTGAACAAATCATTCTCGGCCTTTTGGCTAAGATCAAGTGTAGTATCTGTTCTTATCAGTTTAATATCTGATATGTGGGCCATCGGCCCACATGATATTAAATTTATTTTTTAGGGGGGAGAGTCCATCACAGTAGCTTGCTGCTGGGGCTCTCAATTGTCGCCCTTGCCTTGCACTATTGCATGGGCCTGGCACACCTCACCAATTCTAGCACAAATTTCTTTCAAACATTATTTACAATTCTATTGAATATTTAATAAAATTATGCAAGTAATTGTTAAGCAAAGACATATATACACATGTATTTTGTGGATTCCATAATAATCTGTAACATGATTTTTTATTCTTGCATGATAAGGAAATTTAAATAGCATCACTTTTCTCTAAAGGCCTTGTTATTACTACATACCTGTGTGTGTGACAAGCTGCGTGCACGGAATCAACGGGCAGGCCCAAGTTGGAAGAGTTCTAGATTTATAACACCTTGAAAGAGAAGCGATGTTGTTAAGTAGAAAAAAATGACTAAATATATACACTGAAGTTCTCGGTATTCATTAACGGTAGACATAACATTCATCAGAAAACTGTACTACAAGGTACACAAGTGACAAAACCAGAAGCAATTATAAGAAGCTGTAAATGATAACAAGTCTTGCATCACATATTTGTATATAAGTATCAAAATGTTCTAAAAAATATTAGAGAATCTATAGAGCATGACATTGTGGATCATCCCGTGCCACTGATATAAGGCCAAGGAAAAAGTAAAGTTCCTATTTGAATGAAATAATCGCTGTTGTTGAAGCATAAACAGAGCTAGCTAGTGATCCAATTGTCTCGACAAATATATCAAAATATAGTATTACTTTTGTAGCACAAACACAATATGGACAAAATCCTAAACATAACACAAAACAATGTGAATTGATCTAACACAACTACTACCCTGTGCCACAGTACCCCCAAATAAAAATGGGATTTACCCCAAGAGTTACTAGAGCACATTTTCACAAATTCAATTTCCAGTGAGAGTTTGCCGTATTTTAACGAACTACGTAAACGGGTCTCTGTAGAAATATCTGTATTTCTGTAGAAAAATAGTAACCAAATATACTCTCCATCGTCATTCGTCAAAATATTATACCTTCCCTTCTCCATCTTCTTCTCTACTTCATATTCACTTGTTCTCATCCTGACAGTAGCATTTAAGAGCTATACTTAAAAAAATATCTTTACATTTTATTCATTCTCGGAAAGAGAAATCTAGTATAGAAAGCTGTGACTAGTTAGAAACTTAGAGGACAATTATGATAAAGACTTGATTTTTTTATGTTATATATATATATATATATTTGTTTCATACTTAGCAGGCAGCAGCAACTCAGTTGCATCCCACATCGGCTGAGCATGAAGGTAAATCAGAGAAACACCCAAATAAAACGAGAAGCAACCTCGCTGAGGAAATCATACCTTTCTCGGCCTTTTGGCTAAGATCAAGTGTAGTATCTGTTCTTATCAGTTTAATATCTGATATGTGGGCCATCGGTTCACACGATATTAAATTAGTTTTTTTACAGGGAGAGTCTGTCACAGTAGCTTGCTACTGGGGCTCTCACCAATTCTAGTTTAAATTCTACAATTCAAACATCATTTATGATCCTGTCTAGTAAGATAATACAATTATATCGCTAGTTCAATATTCATCAGGGATTTTTTTTTATAATGCATAAGGAACAAGTTTAAATAAAGGGCAAGCAAACATCTACCTGGAACTTCAACAATGTTCAGCGAAATCGGAAACAGCACCACAGGTGTCAGAAATTGCTTACTTCATATGCTCGGAAACTGTAAATACATGTTAAAAAGTATATAGACATAGCCTTCATCAGTAAACTATATCGCAAGGTATACAAGTGAAAAAACCAGAAATAGTTATAGACGTAAGTGATTACTAGTGCTGCGTCACATAATCCATATGTAAATCTTTAAAATGTTCTAAAATGAAACTTGGAAGATTCCATAGAGCATGACATTGTGCCTCATCCTGTCACTATTAAGGCCGAGATGGAAGTAACATTCCTATTTCAACAAAAAGTTTACTGTTGTAGATTGAAGCACGGAACTAGCGATCCAATTATCTCAACAAATATTATCAAAATATAATACTACTTCTGCAACACAAGCACAACAAGGGCAGTCTTAAACAGAAAACAAAACAACAGATTTTCATAAATCTATCTTCCAGCAACAGGGTTTGGTGTTTTCAACAAAATAGGAAAATGGATCTCTCTAGAACTATCCGTATTTCCTTACAAAAATAGTATAAAAATGAAATAGCCCTCATTATCACCAAAATATTCCACCTCCATCTTTTTCCCAACATTTTTTCCTGTTCTCTCCCTAACAGTATCATTGTAAGAGATATACTACAAAAATTCTACAGGTTTTACTCATTCCCTGAAGGAGAAATCTAATACAGAAAGCAATGAAGAGTTAGGGGACAACTATGACAAGGACATGACGGAGTTATAGTTTTTTAAGCAAGTAACTCAGGTGCATCCCACATCGATTGTGCATGAAGGTCAACAAAAGAAGAACTAGTATAAGAAGAATAGTAAGGCATTGAACAAATCATACCTTTCTCGGCCTTTTGGCTAAGATCAAGTGTAGTATCTGTTCTTATCAGTTTAATATCTGATATGTGGGCCATCAGCCCACATGATATTAAATTAATTTTTGTAGAGGGAGAGTCTGTTACAGTAGCTTGCTACTGAGGCTCTCAAGTGTTGCCCATGCTTTGCACTATTGCACGGGCCTGGCACACCTCACCAATTCCAGCTCAAACTTCTTAAACATTAATCCACTTGGGATTTCAATATCGCTCAGCATAAATGAAAACAACACCGTAAATATCAGAAATTGCTGCTTCATCCTAGGATTTTCAAGATGAGACCTGGGAAAAAAAGTAAATGTTCAGGAACAAGAAGAATGAATGGCACAGTAATAATTATATCCTTGCATGGTAAGGACAGCAAAACAGCATCACTTTTGACTAAAGGTGTGTGCACCGAATCAAAGGCAAACATAAGTATACTAACAAAGTTTATTGGTAGGTTCGAGATGAAAGTAATGTCCATATTTCAAAGAAAACTTCAGTGTTGCTGCAGCATAATCGGAGCTAGTGCCGCAACAAATAAATCAAAATAGAATACTACTTTTGTATGAAAAAACACAATGCAACCAATCCTAAACAAAGACGAAGCACTGTCTCACACAATTATCAACAAGAGGGTTTAATGTTCTAACAAATTAGGAATACGTGTCTCGAGAAAAATCTATATTTCCTAAGGAAATTAGTGTGGAAATAAAATCACCTTCGCCATCAAAATATTCTACCTCTCATCTCCACCTTCTTCTGTACTTCATTTTTCTTGTTCTCTCCCCAACAATGGCCTCATCAAAGCTATTCTTTAAATGTCCGGTAAAATTTTATCCATTCCCAGGAAAAGCCTAATATTGGAAGTTGTGACGAATTAGATGACAAATATAATAAAGGCTTGACTGTCATACTCTTTTATATGTAGTTAGCAGTAATTAAGCTAAGTATTTGTTGTGTTTGAACTAGAGTCGTGTCCCACATCGGCTGTGCATGAATGAAAAGAAGAGGAATGTCAATATAAAAGAAGATACACACCCTCCAAACAAATCATACCTTTCTCGGCCTTTTGGCTAAGATCAAGTGTAGTATCTGTTCTTATCAGTTTAATATCTGATATGTGGGCCATTGGCACACACGATATTAAATTACTTTTTTAAAGGGGAGGGTTCACCACAGTAGCTTGCTACTGGAGCTCTCAAGTGTCGCTCATGCTTTGCACTATTGCACGAGCCGGTCACACCCCACCAATTCTAGCTCAAATTTCATTCAAACATTAATAATCACCACAACATATTTTTAAATGCATATGTGTGCCATTTGGCCCACTTCATGTATTAACTTACTTTCTTTAGCAGAAATCTTGTCACAGCGAACTCTAAGTTGTAGCACTCTAAGTTGTAGCTTATGCTTTGCATTACTGAATGAGCCATTCACATCCCAAACATTCAATATAAAGTATGCACGTACAAGTTCCAAAATATTCTTTCCCACTTCCCAATGGATCTTTCTATCAGAACTAACCTGTTGGATAATGAGATAAATAGAAGAGTTTGACAAACAAACAAATTGAAGGAAAAAAACCAACCTGAGACTTTAATATTGTTCTTCAGAATCTCAAACTAACAACCTCACACCATGAATATCAGAAATTGCTCAATCTGTATATCCTGCATTATAAGGAAAGCAAAATAACATCACTTTTGACAAAATGCCTCTGGACAAGGAGCACCAGAAAGAAAGAAACGGGAAAACTAGAAATTGTAGGAATTAATACGTCTTTCAAATATAAGTAACTATAGTGATTACGGAATGAAGGCCTCCAAACTCATATCCCTTCTTCAGTCCAAAGTAAAATTATCAGTTTCAGTGGCATGAACCACTCGTTAATATTACAAATAGCGTTCATACATAAATTATACTACAATGCACACAAGTTACAAAACTGCCATAAACACATAAACCACATCTAAGCCTCGAACCATCTATCAAGATTCTAGTCTGTGCGAACTACAAAGACGGCTGGTTCCAGGATATGACAGTATGGGTAATGCTTCAGTAGCAAGGTCATCTTAAAAAGCCGTGTTTGTGTATGGTGAGATCAACACAAAACTGAAAACACCGAATACGAACAACGCTAACCAAAACTCAGAGACGTTCAACAAACCATGAAAGTGCTCCTAGCTAGAGACGTTCTTTTCTCTTGCATACACGAGCATGAAAGACCATGTGTATTACATCTATGACATCCTCTAGGTTTCTTCATTCCCAGCAGTAATTAGAGGATAAAAATGATTAAGATGTGAAACAGCTAGATTATTTTTATAGTATGAGTTAAGTAAGGGGTGTTTGAGTAAAACTTACATCCCACATCGGCTGTGGAGGAATGTGGACAAAAGGAGCACTAGTATAAGATGGGAAGTAAGGCATTGAACAAGTCATACCTTTCTCGGCCTTTTGGCTAAGATCAAGTGTAGTATCTGTTCTTATCAGTTTAATATCTGATATGTGGGCC
>JAYMTP010006675.1:0-11817 GCA_036897365.1 Geranium brycei | reverse complement strand
AACCCGTTTTTCAATTTTAATATTTTTTTGAAAAATATATATTATTAAAATCAATTAATTATTTTTTTTCATAAAAAATAGTTTTTAAAAACAAGTTAAAAAATATTTTTAAATTTTTTAGATATAGGGGCATTTTTGTCATTTCCAAAAAACTTAACAGAATTTTTAGAAAAAATTAACAGAGTGGGGTTAAGTGGGACTTTTGTGAACCTAAAGGGCCTCACAGTTAGTATTTATAATTCGAGGGATGTAAGTGAGCCTTTGAGAAACTTAAGGTGATGTATATAGAATTATCCATTTTACCATAAATCATCCTACACTAAATTAAAATCTAGTCGATTAGATGGTTAACAGGTTAAGGATTGATATTTGTAATAAAACTAAAACCATGAAAAACTGTTAATAATTGACAAATAAGTTTAGTTGATTTAGTCAATTAGTGACATGATTTTAGTGGATTTGGAGGATACAGAAGATCTCCCTTCTTGTTGTTTCTTATCTGAAAAAATAGCATTTATAGTACAGTTATGAAATGGGAAGAGGAATCGAAATGAGGACCACAAGTACAGTACATATTAGGCAGAAGGTGAAGCATGAAAGCTTGGTTGGCAATGGAATGGGGCAATGGTAGGGTATGGGTTGCTATGCTTGCTGCTTGTCAAAGGACAATAATGTTCAACTCACACCAAACTAGCTCCAATTAGGTCATTATGTTTTAACTTGCTACTCTATCCATATTGTTCAAAAAAAATAATTCTGAAATGAGGTTTCAGCGAATGTACTGATCTGTTATAACCACATTTTCTTTTAAATGTTAAATGTTATTGTTGGACTCGAGAGTGCACCACTCTCTGCATTTGACCATGTGCAAACATACAAGTAATAAAAATCGGATATGGTCGATTTCTTCAGGGACCAAATTGGATCTATATTGAGATAATTATGCTATGTAATTTAAATGTTCAAATTTTGCGTGTGTAGTTGTGTACGATTCAAATATTAGTTACCGGAAATGTAACAAGTCGAGACAAGCAATTAAATAGAATGAGAGAAATCAATATGGGAAAGAAACAACAAATGTTAGACTACGGTTTTCGCTAATCAGCCTATAAGGACATTTACCTAATTATGGATTTCTCAATTGACCTACATCTTAATTTACCTAATCCATCTCTCGGCATTGAAAAATGCATAGTCTTGAGCCAAACTTTACCCTCTTGGGATAGAAATCTGACTCAAGACCGCACTTAATTTGACAATTTCGGGCAATGTCACGGGCCAACAAAACCTTGATTCGTTTATCAAAACCTTAATGTCACGGTCTGTGACATGAGTCTCCAGCTCAACACTGGCCCATCAAATGGATTAGGACTTCTATTGGCACAACTCTATAGATGAATGCCACAAACCTTGTCACGACCCGTGACCCACCCCATGACACCGATCTGGACACCTCTATGTCCAATTGTCATATGTCATGTCCCGGCCCGTGACATATCCCTTGACACACGCACTTGCAGCTTCTCGAATCCCACTCTCACCCCGTCCTTGTTCCACACACATTGCTTCAATTAAGCACTAAAACCCTGCATCTGCAATTTACAAACACAAACACTACCTAAGACATCAAAAGTAACAAAAGCAAAACCATCAGTTTGAAGACAAAATCGAGATAAATACAAGTAAAAGGGTTTATACTAGATCCAAATAGATCCGCATCAACACCCCACACTTAAATAAGTATCTTCCTCGATAAACGAAAAATAAGCATAGATAAAGTCAATTTAAATCCGAGGTTCATCTCAATAAGGGAGTTCGACTTCTCCCACAAACCTAGATATGCATATGCAATGCAAATGAACTATTATCCACAACCTATATAACATGGAAAAATATTTTTCCAAGCAACCTTTTCCATTTCACAATCATGTTATAATTATAACATCTCATCTATCCTCACGAATCATGTTAGACATCAACAATTGGTATCAAAATTTCGCAATTATTTTAGATTTTTCTAGGTTGGAGTGTGAGGGCTCGAACTGGCTTCCCACCAACCTCACACTCCTTCCCACTTCCCATCATAACGATATTCATGGCTAATTCCTTCACCATTTCTCTTAGGTCCACAACCTGTATGCGTGGTTTTTGAAAATTAAGACCACAAGTACATATGTGTCTATCATACCCTTCAAGCATTAAAAATCAAGTATTTAATTTTTCTAAATTCTGTCAATCAACAATTTCAGGCAAGTAAATAACCACCATCTTTCACTAAACACGAGTAAATCCTTGATCTAAAGTAGACTATGAGGATCAAATCATAACAATCAAGCTACTCTAGGAAAAATTCATTAGTTACATTAACATTACATGTCTAATTCTTGCCAAATATATGAACCCAGTGATTATCTTGGCTTTTAATTGGATCCTTGAGAGGACACTGCATGGTTTGAGTCTCACACTATCAGTAGAGATATCTGAGTTTCAAATCCCGTTATGATTTAAGTGGGGAAGAATTAAAAGATAGATTTATGATATGATATAATTAAAAAAAAAATCTTGGGTTTAATTGGGGTTTTGGGGAGTTGGTTTTAATTTGGTGAGCCCATGAAGCCGAATATGAGCATCTACAATTCGTTGGCCCCACCCCACCACCAGACTCTCCCTCCCGACGGCCCGACGGCGGTGATCGAATTTGAGATCAGAGCAGAGACAATTACCAGCCAACGAACCCAGACACAAACCTTCTTGTTCTCCGTGTCGCAGCGTTGGCAGAGAAACCACCATGCAATCCCGATTCCGACTTGTCTCTCAAGCCATCAAATCCACAACGAGGCCCTTGACGACGACGGCGACCACCACCACCACCACCACCACCGCCGATCCCCGATTCCCCCAAACCCTAGCCGGCCTCCGCGCCCGCCTCGCCGCAGAATCTCCCAGCCTCTCCGAGTTCGTGGAGCTCCAATCCAGCAGTTCCTACTCCGTCGAGGTCGGCACCAAGAAGAAGCCCCTTCCCAAGCCCAGATGGATGAAGGAAGCTGTCCCCGGAGGCGACAAGTACGTCAAGATCAAGAAGAAGCTCCGCGAATTGAACCTCCACACCGTCTGCGAGGAGGCCAAGTGCCCTAATCTCGGAGAATGCTGGTCCGGCGGCGAGACCGCCACCGCCACCGCCACCATCATGATTCTGGGTGATACCTGCACCAGGGGTTGCAGGTCTGTTTCTTGTTTTCATGATTGAACCATATCTATCTACTGAATGGGCTCAGCTTCAGATTTATGCTAGATACTGTTCAACTGCACTGAAGCTCTCATTTTCAGGTTTACTTGTTTGTAATTGCTCTCTGCTGTTCACATTTACAGTTTCTCCCTTTAGCAATCAGGTGTAGATAATGATAATTAGCTGAATTTAACATAATGCTCTTCTTATTGTAATCAGTTCAGTTGATGGTATGTTGCATGCATACTAATAGATTTAAGAAACCCAAGGGTAAGAGATAAGATACTGCGTTCTTGGTGCGAAACTGTTACAACGATTTATGTTTTAATCCCCCTCAAGTTTGCAACTTTAACAATGGAAAAGTACTTGGTTTGTACCTCTTTCTTTGTTTTTGCAGCTATGCTTGAATTGTTTCACTGTATATTAGTACTGTGGCTAAAGTTGATGTATTAAAAACCGATGCATCTATCCAATTAGATTGAATTGGAATTTTAGTTTTTTCTAATGTTCAACATTTTCTATTTAGATTTTGCAATGTGAAGACATCACGCACTCCTCCTCCACCAGACCCAAATGAACCGACCAATGTGGCTGAGGCGATTGCTTCTTGGGGTTTGGATTACATTGTGATTACTAGTGTTGATAGAGACGATTTATCTGATCAAGGGAGTGGCCATTTCACAGAGACAGTGCAGAAGTTAAAGATATTGAAGCCTAATATACTCATAGAGGCCTTGGGTACGAGCACTTGTATTTCTTATGCATTTTCTGATGTAAATCTCTTGGCGTATGGTTAAGTATATTTTAAGAGAGGTGACATGCTTTCTTAATGTTGCCTGTGCAGTTCCTGATTTCCGTGGAGACTCTGACTGTGTAGAGAAAGTTGCCAAATCTGGACTAGATGTCTTTGCTCACAATATTGAGACAGTGGAGGAGCTTCAAAGTGCCGTGCGGGATCGACGTGCTAATTTTAAGCAGTCTTTAGATGTTCTTACGATGGCTAAAGACTATGCTCCAGCAGGTACACTTACCAAGACCTCAATAATGTTAGGCTGTGGTGAAACACCTGATCAAGTAGTGAGCACTATGGAAAAGGTGAGAGCAGCTGGTGTTGATGTGATGACATTTGGTCAATATATGAGACCATCAAAGCGTCATATGCCAGTATCTGAATACATTACCCCTGAGGCTTTTGAGAGATATCAAACTCTTGGCATGGAAATGGTAAGTTGTGACCTTTTAATGTTGAACTCTTAAGCATGTCTTATAGTTTTATATTTCATGCATGAATAATTTGGTCAGCTTCTATGTGAGTTTGGAATGATTTACGCTCTGGAGCAGGCGTGAGTCTGAGAGATATATAATATGTGTCCATTCTTTTCCAGATTATACAATTGAACAATAAATATGGACTAGCAAATGGAAAAAACAACAGTTCTAATACCCAACCCGTTTCCTTCACCATTCTCTATTTTCCGGATGTTATGAACTTAGGGGTGTTTTCGCATTGCTAGTATACCTCTTCATAAACATATCAGATTTGACTGTATTTGTGGAGCAATATCTCTAATATCATTTTAATATTATGAAAGCTGATTGTCCAATTGAGGGTACAATAATGTTCAAGAGTTCCGTTAACTGTACGTAGATTTGTAAAAGATTTGCTTAACAAAACCCCAGATTTTAGCTTTCATACCAATCTAAACATAATGTTATGGTAGAATTGATTGCCTGAGGTATTTCCTTCTGTTAATTTGTATCATCGCATCTTGTTAGTGAACTGGAAATAAGAGCTGTAAATGTAGTAAGGGTTATTATACACAATGCCTGAAGCAGTAGCTTAGTTTAGTAAGTAGCTGTAGATGAATACCTGAAAGACGCAAAGTATAAGTTGAATACCTGAAAGAAGGTTTAGAACTATATGTTCTATAGTTAATGTTCGCCACTATACTTGGATGTCACAGGGATTTCGCTATGTGGCGTCTGGTCCTATGGTCAGGTCATCATACAAGGCTGGAGAATTCTATATCAAATCCATGATTGAAGCAGATCGGTCTGCATCGTCTTCACCACTTCCCATTTCTTAAGTAGGTATGTTTCTTTATATTCTCTTTTCTAATGTCATAAGCACATTAGTTGGCTGAACCTCATTTGGAGCCAGCAGGCTTTACTTTACTCGTTGCACTCAGCAGTTGTATATCTAATTTGTTGTAATTATTCTTTGGCTGCCCTTCACTTGAGGTTTCGTTCTGTAACTGCCTTTCCTTAGGCTAATAATGAAACCAACCTTTGATCACATTCCACTATGCATTTAACTGTCCTACTGGTTTTCATTGCTACTCATGCCACTGGTTGTTACATTCACAATCCCGTATCACCAATTTTTTTTTTCCAATCAGGAACTACAATGTTGTTGGGTTGGGTCCATTTCATATCAATTGGATGTTAAAAGCACAAGATTACCCCAGTGGCCCAGTCTATATCCAGTGGGTGAGTGGTAGCAGCTTGAATTTACTTCCTAAGGTTTTGACAGGCTGGTTGTGGTCCGGCCCCGAAACCTCCCTACAAGCTCTTTCACTGAAAGTGGGATTTACCGTCTTAGTGATCCAAGCCTTGACAGCAATAACCATATGATGTGATCTCACCAGAAGTGTCGTTGTAATGCTGTCGCTGCGATCTTGAATCCCGGGAATGGAGTTACATTTCAAACATAGTGGTAAAATAATGGGAAGATGCTTAGATTAGAAGCTTGCCTTGGTTGAGTATGTTTGTAATGACAAACCAAGGCTGAGTAGTGAAGATAAAGATAGCCTTGTTGTACATTAGAGTCAACAAGCAGAGCAATGCATTTGAGTCAATGACTAAGTCTAGTCTACATTGTGTGAATATGTTGATGTCACAAATGTTCTTCACTATGTGAATGTTCTCTTACCTTTGTTGACCCTCCTTTGGTGGGGTGACCTGCGCAAACAGATCTGGCAATCCATTCCCATATCATACCCAGTAACTCTTTTTGGCAGCTCATTGTTGTCTTGTACTCATTTCTCACCATTAAATCACAAAGCTTTAGCTGCAACAAGAAACAAAAAACCCATCTCCACCGTTTCAACCACCGCCGAAAGGCTCCAAGGCAAAAAACAAACTCCACCACATTTTAGAGCCGTTGGGCTTCCATTTCAAAACCCAATGCAATTTTGTCCTGTCTTGTAAATACCAAACCCTCCCCTTTCTGTAAAAAAATCTCCACTTTTTGAAATGGGTTGCTGCTTCACTAAGCCTGTGCGGCACAACCACCCCCAAAACGGCGGACCCACCACCCCTCACCCTCACCGCCACCACAATACACCTACGCAGGAATCTTGCAGAGCCACCGTCGCCGACCGAGCTCCACCCCCTTCAGTTGAGGTAGAGTATGTCAAAGAAGTACTCTCCGAAACCCATCTTCCCAATATCCAACCGGAAGCTTCCGCCGCCGTCGTCAGTGAGAAAAAGCCTCTCGCCGGGGAAGAGAAAATGGAGGCGGAAGAGGAAGTTGAGAAGGTAGTTGAGGAGGTGTCTGCTTCTGAGATTTTGGAAATGTCGGAGGTTTCTCAGTCACAGGTGTCGGAGATGTGCAGTGCCAGCGAGAGCTACTCGACGGCCACCACATTCACGGACAAGAGAGACGATGAGGTCGTCAGCAAGCCCAGCGCCGGCGAGAGGGTCACTCGATCTCCGGTCAAGCCCCCCAGGAAGCGCCCCCACTCAGGCGAGGTCTCCGGAGCCAGAGAGAGATTCGCCAAGTCACCGGTGAGAAGGGTTCAGCCGTCTCTGGGGGCGGCAAGGACGTCTCGCGGGGCGGCGCAGTCGAGAACCAGGCAGCAGAATGCCGGAGTCCGCCGAGATCCCGGCGAGTCATCCGGGCGGCGGTCCAGGTCACCGGTTACTCGGGGGGCCGGTGGAGCGGGTCGTGGCTCCATGGGAAGAAGCCCGATGAAGAAGCCGGTGAAACCCGGTGGCCGGTCGGAGAATGGGGGTGTTGCTGCTGAGAGTCAGAGTCAGAAACAGAGCAAGGAAGAGGAAGAGCATTCAAACGGTGTTGTTCCACAACAAGGCAACGAGTCTCTCGAGAACCCACATGTTTCAATGGAATGCTTCATCTTTCTGTAACTTGTTCGAAAACAAAACAAGGAAAATGATATGCATATGCTTGTTTTTGGTTGGCGATTATGAGTTGGATAATTTAGATTAGATCAATTGTTGTTGGTGATTATGAGTTTAAAAGGAACAGATTTGAGTGGCGTCTCTAACTTAACCGGAATATGAATCTCAAAGCATACAGTTCAAAGTCATGTTGTATTGTATATTCGATCTGAACGTATCAAATCTTTTTATTGAATCTAAATGTGTTATCATTCTAATTTGGGCCAAAGAGCCACAGTACATATGCACCAATACCGAGTTTAAAGCAGAAATTAATTGCCTAGAGTGGCTAATCAAGCATTTAACAAGGGCAGAGTTGAAAATTGGAACCAACAATAGCATGCGTTAGGATAAGGACCACTCTCTGTAATCATGTCTTAAATGCTCACTTAAGCACCATAAGTTATCTTTCATACATTTTTAGGTCTCATTACAAAGTCCCGAAGCAACAAAGTCAATTAACTGATTAACTTAACTTAAAATTAAAACAAATCATCAAGCATGAAATTGTTGATCCAGATTTTAGTATTCAAGAAGCAATTCAAACTTGAGAATTCTGCACATCTCTCATGATAACTTCTTATTTAATTTTAGTATTCTAAAAATACCCCATCTGTGGCCCAACTAGCACGTAATGTTTTTGAACACTAATTTTAATGTTTTATTGGTGATAAAAAGAATGATGAAAACTAAGACAATCAATTTTATTGCAGAAGTATAGTAGTAATTGATGTTTGATAACAAGTCAACTCTCAAAATGAGGGATGATCATGTGATTTGCTCAACTACGCAGCAATGGCTACACAAGTCCTTGTCTCCCTCCTGGATGGTGGGCTCGAATCTCCTCCAGCCGTTCCCATTCTCCGACGTGTCAAAGACGTGCACGAAGGACTTCATCTTGGACACCTCGCCCGCCATCTGGTACCCCGCCAGGAAGTAGAGGTCAGTCCCGATGGAGGCCATCGTCAGATAAACCCGCTGGCCCCCAGGTGGCCAGTCCTCCAGCGTCGTGGGCGATGACATGGACTCCAGGTAGGACCCGTCAACCACGTTCCACAATTTGCCGTCGTAGGACTCTATGTGACCCTTCCACGCGTTGAGGCAGTCCCCGGAGCTGAAGAGCTTCTCCTCCACGGCCACGATCTGATTTGGCGGCACGTCCAGCTGCCACATCCCCACCATTAGATCCCACCTGGCGCGATCCGGGTCGTACACCTCAGCTGAGCTCCTCTCCATCGTGTTCCACCTCAGCTCCCTGTTTTTGTCCACCCGCTGCGCGAACCCGCCAACCACGTGGATCTTCCCCTGCCACGACACCCCCACGCACTTGTACCTCAGCATGCTCATGTCACTCAAAACCGTCCAATCACCGGTCGCCACGTCGTAGACCTCGGTGGACGATATGCCCCTGCCACTTGGCAGCGCGGATTGTCCACCTGCCACGAATATCCTGTCCTCGTGGACCACGCACGCGAAATCAAAGCGCGGGACGTTCAGGGGAGCGCACGTGGTCCACGCGCCGTCTGACACGCTGTAGCGCAACACGCGGCGCGTGACTTCCAGGTTGTCTTCCACGACAACGTCGTCCTGGTTGTGGTACGTCTTTTTACATAAGCGACCGCCTATGACGAAAATGAACCCGCTAATAGAAACCATGGAGAACCCTTTAAGGACGTGGTTCTCTAGCAGGCCTGGAATTCTGCATATGCGCGACCACTCGTTGTGCAAGGGATTGTAGCACTCGATCCAGTTTGTTATGTTTGGGCTCGGGGAGGGTTCTCTGGAGCAGAAGGTGGCGTAGATGCGATACGAGGAGGGAGGGGGAGGAGGGGAGGAGACGGAACCCATGATGGTTTGGTGAGGAGCAAATGGGAAAGAGCTTAGAGAGGAGAAGGGAAGATATAGAAAAAAAGGAGCGGAGGGAACAATGTGAGTGTGGTTGGAAGGAGTGAGTGAGGTGAGCTTTGTGAATGGGTGGTGGTGGAACCTAGGATTTGTTTTTGTTTTTTTCTTCAAGTATATGCTTGCTTTGGTTTGTACTTCCCAATTCTTGGAAGGTGAGGTTATGTTTACGTCATTACGTGATCTCTACAAGGTAAAATATGCCAAATGGGGCAATGACTTAGTTTCCAATTTTATAACTCCAATGTTGAGAGAGTGCTTTGTTCATGGGGGAGTTTCCGAGGTTTTACTTGTAGTGCTTTTGATATCGTACGGATTATAACATTGTTAAATAGATCGATGTTGTTTTAGTGATTGTCAATTTGTTTGCAAATCAGTAGATTGACTCGATCAAATGACCGAGTAATCTTTTGACTCGAAATTGTGGGGTTCTAATAATTAGTCAAAAACTGGCCTTTATTAGGCCCATTAACAAGTCTACTGGGCTGCCTACATTAACACACATAATTTTATCTTATTCTTTGCCTATATTGGGTTCATCACCAATTAAGTTGCGCTATTTTCTATTGTCAATTTTATATCAAAATTTGAGTTGTAATGGATGAAGGGGCACCAATATGTCGAATGTGTCTGATATTATCATTTCACTCGTCACTTTAAGAAGCCTAACAGAGATTGAGACATAAATGTGGGATAAATACAGACCCAAGTGTAAGTGATTAACCAATTGTAAAGCAAGCATTGGTACAATTGTGCTCTTACATAATTCCTGACAAAATAAAATAGAGCATGAACAACAACAAGTAGAAATATGAGGGGTAAAGGTAGAGTGTGAACAACAACAAGTAGAAATATAAGGTGTAAAGGTGTGGATGATGGTTAATCCTAATGTCACCACATGGCCTGACCATTCACACTACCTATATGTAGTTATATTTAACTTTTCAAAAAGAAATTTAATGGGAAAAATTGACTAAAGAAGTAATCAAGGTGATTTTGGACGTTCATGAAACTGTCTCGTAAAAAATCATTTTCAAAAAATTCTAGTGAGACAAAGAATGAATAAAGGAGAAAAAAGCACGAAAATCCAAAATCATTAGCAACTCCAACATTCTTACTTTACCGATCAGTGTTTCCTTTAATTGATTCACCCTCTAATCGTTTCTCTTCCCTAATCAGGAGTGGGCACGGTTATGGATACGAATTGAACCGGCTAGGAACCAGACTGAATCGAACTCATTGGTTCCTAATTTTTGGGAACTAGAACCAGAATCATTAATGGCCCGCTTCAGTTCTTAAACCTATTCTATGGTTCAGTTCTCTGGTTCTACCCATTGGAATCGATTGATTCTCAATATCTTAATCAATCAATTTAACTAGTCGTTTTATTAGAGCCGTGGGCCGATTAGACAATTTTGATCCTGATTTATTAATAAAAACTTCAAAATTTTAATTATTAAAAGTGCTAACGAAATTCAAACGTTAAGACTTAACTATTACAACCCAATCGAACTATAAAGTTTGAAAATGAAAGATAAATAACATTCTCCTCAGCCTTTAATTTTCAATTTGCAAATAAAAGATAAATAACTATAAAGTCGCCAACATGTGGATTGGACTTTAGAGAACCGGTTCTTGCCTGGTTAACCGTTGGTTTTAAATTTTAGAAATCAGAACCAAAATTAAATGGTTTTCTCAACTTAAGAACCAAAACCGAATTGTAAAAAAACTTCATGATTATTCGGTTTCAATTCGATCCTAGTTCTAATTCTAAAATGCCCGCCCCAACCCCTAATAGCTGACAAAGTTACTTTGGTTGCTTTCATGGTCCATCCACGTCGATCTTTGCTTGATATCAATTTCATGATTGTTATGGAGTGTATGGGTACAAATAACCTTTTATGAGTCATTATCGAATCTATCTCTTTTAATGTGCCCTCCCATGAGTTGCATTATGGGTAGCCTATCTAGGGGGTAAGCTTTTTGGAGTATGGTAGATATCTCGCATTTGCATATCCAAAAAGGTCAACATTATGTGTAGATTTTGAGTATAACAATCTCAGGTATTTAATTCTACTTATATAAAAAAATATATGCTTCATCTATTTCCAATATCGTTCAGTCGGTTCTAAACTGAATATGTATTGAACATTTACTACAACATTCATAACTGGTTTTTGAACATTATGTCATAATAAAGTCCAAACACATTTAGATACGATACTTCTGGACCAACGGAGAAGTGGTGATTCTCTTATTTGTAGGAGAAGTAAGAAACATAGGACCGTTGCTCCTTCTAGCATATAGAGGCAAAATATCGAGCTCTTGTTGACACGACCTCTGAGCTCTATGGTTACTGTTATTACTAAGAGTATTGGCACATTTTTCAGGAAAAGAAAGATGTCGAACGTAATGTCAAGACAATGTTTGCGACGTCTTGCTCGACATCTTGGATACTGAAGAATGATCTTAAAAAGGAAACATTTGGCATTTACTCAGATCATCAT
>JAYMTP010006674.1:0-11817 GCA_036897365.1 Geranium brycei | reverse complement strand
TTATTTATTCCACGAAATGTTAAACATTACATCAATTGGATTACATATGTTGGACTAGGGCACAAATCCTACAACAACAGTGAATGATTCGAACCTCATTGCTCATAATGTCTTAGGCAGCACTGCTGAGATCATTGACTCACCTTCTGTTTGTGCAACAGTCAATGAGCCGAATCCAATTGTTGAAAATGTATGTGATAGCACTGCGAAAATCATCGACTCACCTTCTGTTGGTGTCACAGTCAATGAGGCAGTTCTCACACTTGCCATTAAGGTCTCACTTGAAGATGTTGTCAATATTGGGAAAGCTGCTTGTGTGGATGCAAGTGAAATGGGATTGCCTGATTTGCTTTTGAAACATGCAAAAAGAGTTGGTGTGAACTCAAGGTTTCTCATGTCACCTCACAAAAATAGGTGAACAAACTTTACTAGCCCACCAACTCCATATAAGGATCAAATTTATAACTAATTCATGTCTAGGAAGTTGAACAAAGATGATAAAGAGTGAGTTAAAATTTCATATATGTTTCTTTATTCATTATTCTCAAATATTTTTTTCTGTCAGTAATGAAAATGGAGTTTCACTATGTTTGCTCTCATGTTTGTGATATAGGCGAGTAATGGTGTTGTACACCAAGTATGACCTTCTGTTGTCACTAGCATTGCAACCTCTTTCTGCTGATGAATGGGTTGACTTCAATGTAGTCAGCATGTGGTCTAGACTGGTTAATTTTATGGAGTCAAAACGTGATCCCCGTGGTCCTTACCGAGTTTTTGTTGGGGCACTTCCATCTGTAAGTAGTATTCTGTAACAACTAACACAACCTAATATTTAAGGTGATGAAATTCCAAACCGCTGTATGTCTGTGAGGATAGATGGTCGATTATAGCTATTTATGAGTTATAATCGGATCGAGCTCGACTGATCGGGGTGTGTATGTGGTCAAATTGACAAGAGAGAGGAGATAGAGAGAAGTACGACCAGTTAGGGAGAATATGTCCGGACCGGTCGGATGTTTTGAGAAAGAGAGGACTTCCAGATTCTCGATATGTCCTTGGAGAGTGTGTAGACACAATTGTGTTAAGGATTGGAGGTTCGGGATATTTTATTAGCCGGGAATATCCTTCTGGAAAAGTCGAATCGTATTGATGGGGTGATCGCAAGGGTCTCATGGCTTACTTTCGATGCTTGACAATGATGTAGATAACCCCTATTTATATTAATCATATACTAGAGATCTAGTATCAAACGGAAATAAAATTTCTACAATATCCCTGTATGGAGTTTAATCATATATTCATGTTTCAAGTCATGAAGAGATGACATTTACTGAGGAGAGAACGAGAAAAATCAAATATTTGGACTGATAATTCAAAACAAATTAGAGTTGAATTATATGACATTCATTTGAAAATTTGTTTAATAGTTAAGGGTATTTTTAACATTTTTTATTTTAATAAAAATCATTCAAAATTTAACGAAGTCAAAGTAATTTGTCAAATAAAATTTGTGAGTTCAAAAAGAGCGTTTTAAAATTTGGTATGGTTAATTATAAAATACATCTTTATAATTATCCTCTAATTTTTTAGGGTAGGTTTGTTTTAGGGAAAACTTCACTTACCTACCTCGTACTATACATAATTTTCACTTAACTCCTATACAAAAAACGTTGTTCTGTGGAGTCCTTATAGTTTACTAATGTTTCAGTTAGCCCCAACGACATTAAGTTATTGTCGAAAAGTCGAAATTGCCCTTAACTAACCATTAAATTTTCAAAGATGTGTAATTCATTTTCTCTCTCTTAGGCCCAAATTTTTTTTTATTGTTTTTACTTAATTCGTTTTTTGTAGATGAGTAAATCTATCATAAGCCAACAAAGAAATCATCAATATTTCAAATTGAACTCTCTCTCTCTCTTTAACTCACTACCATCAATGTAGCTGAGATTTGGGGAGAAAACAGCATAATAAATGGTTTTAATTATTAATAAGTGGGTTATGAAATTAGGAAGGAGATTGCCCCTTTTAGATCTACAGATCGAAGAATCGTAGTCGAGACAAAGCAATTCTTGTTCATGATCTTTCTCATATCGTCTTTGTGCTGTTTCTGGTTCTTATTCTTCTCTACGATCTTCGTTGTGTCAGCCAAGATTGCCAAAATCACCAAAAACGTCAAACTCTTTGTTGGAGCTGTCAATATTGTTCCCATTGAACCAATTTCCGCAGCGATTGCAGCCGTATTTTTCCGCCGTAGCGGCGACGAATTTCTTGCTCTCGGTCGACTCCCTGATGAAATTGCGCACTAGTTTGTCGAAACACACAGAGCTCGGCTCCTCCACGTGGACACATCACTCGGCCTGCTCCGCCGCACCCACCTCCTGTCCCACCACACCCTCTTTGCCTCCAGCTGGCTTGGCTCCATTCAGCCCCTCTGCCACAACATCAAACAATCTCTCTTTTCGCTAAGATTTGTCGCGAGCTTTCTGTGGGTTTTTGGTGAAGAAGACGATGAACAGAAGGAGGGAATTTCTGCCATTTTAAAAAAAAATAGCACCCACGTGATGGTCACGTGACCAAAATTTAACACCGTTGGGGTTATCGGAAAAGTTAGTAAACTATGGGGGCTCCACAAAACAATTTTTTTTTCCGGTGGAGTCAGGTGAAAATCGTGTAAAGTACAAGGGAGGTAAGTGAAGTTTTCCCTTTTCTTGTTTTTCTACTCTAATTTTACAGGGTGGATTTGTTTTATTTTGCCTCACTTCATTTACCAAAAATTTGTTGGGTAGTTAAGTACTTTACGGGTAGTACACGGAATGACTTTTCTTTTGTGGGAGAGTTGAGTAAGAATAGTGTAAAGTACAAGAGATATAAGTGAAGTTTTCTCCGTTTTCTATTTTGCCACTCTAATTTTACGGGGTGGGTTTGTTTTATTTTGCCTCACTTCATTTACCAAAAGTTAGCGTGATACTAATTCTTTTCGACATCTCGGTTTAATGCTTAAGAAAAGGGAGATCTTCGTAATGAGTGTATAATGATTAGGAGCTGTAAGAGGTTCTATGCAAGTGAAGCGGACTATGCAAAAACTTAAGACGCTAAATTGCAAATTCATTTCCTAAGTCAACTGCATTAAGTTTACCGTTTTACCTAACCAAATAAATGATAAAAAGACAAGAAAAGAGAAGAAAGGGCCCTATTTCCGAAAGCTAGTGCATGTCTCTGATGTGTCTCTCTCACAAACACACTTTTCATATACTTTCCTTCTTCTAACCACTCTTGCATTTATTGCTCATCCAATATCTCTCTAAAATCGAACTTTCCCATGGATATAATATAACCCAATGGGAGACCAAGTCACTACACAAATTTAAAATGTTGGACGGATAATTACGTATATATAGTAGATATATTCGATTATACTAGTTTTTTATTTGATTAGAATAATTATATTCGATTACACTCGTTTTTTATTTAATTATATCAATTTAAAAAAAAATTATCAATATCTAAATTTATTTTTGGCACACTCAATAGCTGAAATTATGATGAGGAGTCTGTCCCGCCAACTGTAGTTTCAGCTGTCCGGCTTGATGCCGGGTTAGTTGTTATTCATTAAATAAAATTTGTTTTTCTTTCAAAAAAAATAGATTTAACATGTCTGTCACTTAAAATGTCAAAATTACTCTCCAGAACTATCTAATTTTCAAATGTATGCCACTCCTAAACACGCATATTTCGAACCACCATTATAGAAGATTTTTTCAAAGTAAATGTGATTAATTAAAATATTTAAAATTTTAGGTTATTATTTACGTCATTTTAGAAAATAAGTTTGCGGACCCGCAAGAAAGGCACTTTCCAACACCTTATTGATTTTTTTTATCAGCAAGAAAAATAAATTACTAGAAAAAGAAAAGTACAATACAAACCCACCAAGAGAGGCAAAAAATATAGAAATTTGTCTGCCAAATCTATGAAGGGAGAAAAAAGAGCTAACTAAATCAGTCCGACTAGCAATGAATTTGAAAACGGTTCAGCCAAATTGAATCGATATGACCCGGTTGCATGAAACCGGTCTATACTAGTTCAATTTTACCCTGTCAAAAACCTAAAGAAGAACGCCTTTCCCGATCCCTCGTAGCACCGGATTCACAGGTGAAAGTCCTCAACCATCGAAGAGAACCCACCGGCAAGTTCAAAGTTCGTCTAGACCGATGACAGAATAGCATCGTCAGCCTCCGCCTCCCAATGGTCGGGGAGATCCGGGCCTTACCTAGGAGAAACACACAAGGAAACTCATACAAACAATAGAATCCATATTTGACCCAAAAGACTAGCCTATTAGGTTTAGGGTCCAATGTGTATATAAGCACTACTTATACTTTGTAATCTTTCGATGTAGGACTTTGAACTCACATGTGGACCTAACAATCTCCCCCTCCACATTGAGCCTCATCACATTTGTCAGGCTCCCCCTAAGCCCACAACTTTTTAGTTGGTCAACTCAATCCCACAAAGGCCCTTTCCATCCTATCTGGGCCTCACCATGAGGGAAGTCTATCATGGTCCTGATTTCACTAGCCACATGAGTACCCGACCCACTTAACCTGGAGAGTCTACCAAACCAATCCTCTAATACCACTGTTGGGAAGATCCGGTTCGTACCTAGGAGAAGCACCCGAGGAAATACCACATACACATTAGAGCCCACATTTGACCCAAAAGACTAGTCTAGTAGGTCAAGGGTCCAATGTGTATATGTGATTTCCTAGGGTGCTCCTCTTAGGTAAGACTCAGATCTCTCCAATAGTAGTATCAGAGGTTTGGTTTGGTACTCTCCTGGAAAATGGGTTGGGTACTCCAATGGCTGGTAAGACCAGGACCATGATCGGCTCCTCTCATTGTGAGACTCATATAGGATGACAAGGGCCTTGTGGGAGAGTAAACCAAGGTAAAAGTTTGGGCTTAGGGGAAGCCAGCCCTATGTGATGGCACTCAATGTAGAGGGGGAGATTCTTATATCCATATGTAGCTCAAAGTCCCACATCGGAAGATTGCAACGTATAAGGAGGGTTTAAATACCCATTGGACCCTAGACCTAATATACTAGTCTTTTGGGCACCCAAGGAAGCCCACATACACATTGTTAAGTTAACATTTTGAAGAAAAAAAAAAAACTTTTGGGTCCTAAAGGGCTTGAACAATAGACCTCTCCAATTATCTATTAGTGTATATACCAACTCAACTACACTTAATATGATTTTTTCTCAATTGTACTATATTCACACCTTATTTATTTTCATATTTTACAACACTTTAGTTGTTATTAATTTTATTTATCATATTATTCTTACCACGATTAAGATTTTGTTAAATTCACGAGTAACTTTACATAACTATAGTTGACTTGACACATTTCTCACCTATTTGACAGTTGACTAATATTTTCTTCTGCGATGTGCGCTAAGAACATTTTTTTCCTCATATAACTACATTCCGCTAACTTTTCAGTTAACTTTGAATGCAAAATACCTTATTTGTCATTCAAAGTTTCAAACTTATGCCATCTCTCTCTCTATCTCTCTCTGCAGAAAAAGCAACTCTCCCTCACCCTCTAAATGCTCTCTTTGTACCCAAAACACTTCAGCAGTTCAATGGCATTGTTTTGAAATAAAAAAAATTGAGCTTCTAATGGCGTTTTTGAGCAAAAATCCAGCAATTCTCAAATCGGAGCACAAGTTTCATTCATCCTTTTCACAATTCCATACTCTTATCTTTGTGTCATCGTCAAGCTTCGCGTTTTGTCGAAGCTACCATTACTCTTCTATACAACTGCTCTTTATCTCTCATAGATTTGTGATTTAGTCCCTTGAGGCTTAAATCGAGGAACACGATCTTTGAGAAAAAGGTGTTTCGTGGAGGGTCAGTGCATAATGAGCGCGTTGGAGCTCTTCTTCACCAAGAGGTCTCGATTTGTCCAAACCAACGACCACGGGCCATATCTAGGGTTTGTTTGTCGCCAGAAAGGGTTTGCTTAACCATGTGAATGTTATGCAGCATGCTTTCTCCCGAATTGGTCGGGAGTTTACATGCTTGATTTTGTAGGTCAGTAGACAAGGATGAGGTGAGCCATCATGAGGTTGAGTACCTAGAGGCTCAACCCGTCTAGGTAAAGATGTTAAAGAAACGCACTTATTGAGAGGCACCCCATAAATTTTTTGAATATGGAACTCTATTTTTGTTTTTTTTAATTATAGTGTGAATGCTCATTAAATTCTATGTCTTTTCCATGAGTTTATATGTTTGATAATTATTTTGGCAAGGTTGGCTCTTAAACTGAAACGGGTATGAGCACGATGTTGTCTATTTGGGCGGTTTTAATTTTCTTTGTAGGGACTGTTGTATATTATAGTGTTTTTGGCTTGCCTGCCGCTATAAAAGTGTATAATGTGCACGTTTGAGAAGACCGGAAAAATGAAGAGGCTCAAAGCCAGAAAAGAAAAAAAAGTGCAAAAATAGCATATTGCCGGGTTCCACCTAACCCGAGGCAATCGGGAAAAACGAGAAAAAGAAGGTGCCGGGTGGCACTTAACGGGTTCCACTCGGAAGAATGAGATGAACCCGGCAACCCGACACCAGGTAGAGGGAAGAGCAGGAGCGCCTGTCGGCTCCAACTCGGCAAGTCGTTGCCAGCAAAGGGAGTGCGCAAAGGGAGGCTGCCAGGTATTGCAACTTCTTCTTCTTCTTCTTCTTCTTCTTCTTCTTCTTCTTCTTCTTCTTCTTCTTCCTCTTCCTCTTCCTCTTCCTCTTCCTCTTCCTCTTCCTCTTCTTCTTCTTCTTCTTCTTCTTCTTCTTCTTCTTCTTCTTCTTCTTCTTCCATAACACACCTAATCCTTATCCAAACTAGAATATTTTTGCATATTCGAGCTCACTAGACCTCTCTCTACAAAACCTCACCAACTCTTATCCCCTAAATTCAAATTTTCAAAAAATTCTAATTATCAACCCACACCATAAAACCTCCATTAAAGCTTATTTGGAGCTTAAAAGTGTAAAGTCTTGATTCTAACACAGTAAAGAGCTCAAGTAAGTGACTTTCTTGAATTTTGGTATTGATATAGAATTTTTTTTTATTTTTGTGAATTTTTTATTTTTTATTTTGTATATTCTGATACTTATAAATTAACCGATGAACTGATTAAACTTAGAATTAATTATTCTAGATGCATTCTTAGTTCTTAGGATTTTATTTTTAATTTTTAGGATTATTTGTGAATAATACTTCTATCTTAGAACTTGTATATAGTAACAATGCATTGTGTATATTGAACTGATTTGTGGCTAGTAAGTGATCCCGAGATGGAATTCTTAGAGTGAAACCCCGAGAAATATTCGAGCTAGCTTGTTGCTGATTATTGGTTTTATTTTTTATTTTTTTCTAATTTAAATCATTTGTGTAAATTTTAGGTCCAAATGGGGAGATCAAATGCACCCGCTGGAAAAGCCCCTCCGTCCCGAGTGGAGAAGGGCAAGGCAATCCAAGAAGAGTCATCTAAGTCCAAGAGGAACCGACCTCCTCACTGATCCAGATCGGAGGAGAAAGTCATCCCACAACCAAAGAAGCAGGGCTTTCTAGCCGCCGCTAGAGACTTGGTAAGAGGGGATAGGACCCCCTGAGACCCGGAGGCAATGATCCATCTAGAGCTAGTCACTGAAGAACGGCTAGCTAGGTCGTTGTTCATGAAGTTGCACCATGCCAACTCGATCGAAGAGTCAAAATCAGAAGAAGATCGATTCGCTGAGGACGATGACGAGGAAGAGCATTTTCAGGATGCTGAAGCTGACAACAAAGAGAACGATGTGCTTATGGGAGGATGTGAAGAAAATAGGCGCAAAGCGCGCATAGATGTGAACTCTGAGGTGAGCTACGATTCAGATCACCCTCAATTCACAACCCATAACTTTCAGGAGAAGCAAAATTACCTCGTTCAGCACGAGGGTAAGGTATGCACTCCGACCGCGTATCATTGATACATCTTATTCGTAGGGAGAAACGTAGGCTAGCAAACCTCGAGAGGTTACCCATGAATATAGTGACGTTCCTTGATAGGGACATCTTGATCGAGCATGGGTGGCCATACTTCATGGAGTGCTACCAACCCATGTATCGCTCCTTGACGCTAGAATTCTTCACAACTCTCGCAAGAGTCAAGGGGCGTGTCTTGAAGATTGGTTTCCACCTCTGTGGTCATAGGTATGTGTTAAGAGAGCACAATCTCACTCGATTACTCAGATGGAGGGGAGATGCCCCACAAGATCTGATGGTCCGTGGGGACAAGCGCGCTCGCTTGTGGCTTCTTCTAGTAGAGGAAGTGGTTTTCTATGGGAGTAATAAGAAGGAGAGGGAGTTATCTCCCTTGTATAGATATCTAGCCCACTACATCACCCAGACCCTCTTCAGCCGTGCTAAATTTGATGTCAACATCAAGAGGTTGTACCTTTTCCTTACTTTCAAGGAGAAATACTGGCTTCCTTGGGAGCAAACTATCTTTAGTCAGTTTTGAGAATTGGCTACTGATAGTTAAGCTCTTGAGATATATTATGGTCCCCTCGTCACACACTTTGCATTGTATGTGCACATAGTCCTAGGTGGCCCAGACGTGTGAAGGGCGAGGCCTGACCCTGAACTAAGGCTTCATGATGGTTTCATGTTCCTGGTTGGTCCTAGGATAATTGATGACCCTTCCGTTCCCCTCGTTCAGCGGCCTCCGGCTCAGCCTAGACGCTGAAGACGCTATGGCCGACCGTCCTAGCCTTCTCCTCCTCCTTCTCCTCCTCCGGACTCCGTGACTCCGAAACCTTCCCTCCCTATCCTCTTCTACCCTCCTCGTCTAAAGGAACACCTGGGGCAGACGAGACCGATGTTTCCCCACCTAAGGTGTTCGTTTACTCATACGCGAATGGGACCCCTCCACCCCTCCGCCTTTCCAGCATGCTAGCGCAGTTTCATAGAGTGAACTAACAACGCAGCAGGTTGATGCCCTCCGTCAGCAGGACGCTCTCTAGACTGAGTAGGGATAATGCTGGTATTCTCACGGTGTTGAGTGGACTTCTTTTGTCACCAACTATGACGCCGAGAACGTGAGAAGAGCCATGTGGGAGGAAGCCCAAGTTACTTGGGAGGACAATCAAGTAGCATGGGAGGTGCAGGCTGATCGTCGGCATACCGATGACTGTGCCGAGCGCTTAGTTTGATAGCAGCAATATGTTGATAATCGAGTAGTAGACCTGCAGTGGCGCGACCATATCGAACAGAATTTTATTATCACGTTCTTGAAGTCGCGGGTTAATTCCTCATGTGTAGTTTTCTGCATTGTACAGTTAGGTTATTTTTATATATTCTCTTATTTATTTCTCTTGGGATTTTCCATGCTAGTAGTTGTCGATATCTAGAGTCGTTGATTGCTTGCATGATAGAAACTAGGATTTTGAGTGGTTGCATGATTTATCGAAGATTGTCGAGGTAGATGATTAGACGCAAATGATGATATTGTTGTTGTTGATGATTTGATTGCTAAACCCTGAAAATTGCATGAGTCTCACATGATTTTAGATGAATGTCCTTAGGAGAGAATCAGATGTTTGCTCCGTTCTTTGGTTGATTTTGATTCTTTGCATGTTTTTGAGACCTTGTCTGCATCATGCTTAGTAAACTAAGTTTAAAACTAGAGGTGAGACCACTCGTGGCAAAATAGAATAGCGAATTAGTAATCACATGTGAAAATAATTCGTATTCCATTTTTGGACTGTTTGAGGTAAGAAGCCTACATGTGATAATATTTCGATAGTACCCAGTTTGAGACAAAAAGCCTTTCTATGAATTCTTGCATTACAAGCCAATGTGCTCTTTCATTTCTATTTCCAAAAATTAATTTTGATCTCTTACATCATTTCCTTAGTTACTTTATGAGTGATGGATTGATTTATATGAGTTTATTGACCATTGGGAATGATTTGCACTTACATGTATTTTGGGCTATTGATTAAGTCAAAATGAGGTTTTTATTATTTCTTCACATGACTTGTGTTTTCTCAGATGCTCATTTCATGCATTATATACTCGGGGCAAGAAAAAAGAAAGAAATAAAAAGATGAAAGAGAAGAAATAATAAGCCCTGAGACACGAAAAGAAGAAAAGAAAAATATTTCACAAGTTTTAGAAAACAAAGAAAAACGGCTTTGAGCCAAAACTTGAAAAAATATGGGTTTGAAAAATGGGGGCTGATTTTTGCAAAAGAAAATGCTAAGAGGAGATCGATATACTCAGGTTTTGTGAGTTTTTTGTGGTGGTGCACCACATAAGCCGTTTTTTATCCTCTAATACACACCTTAGCCTAAGCCTTAATACTACAAGCTTAATAAAGCTCTGTAGATGGATCCACCCAAGGCACCAGATTCCCTACAATTAGTGGATATGTGGTTGAACTACTAGCATATGAACTTTAAATTCCGAGAGAAAAGAGATCGACACGTGTTTAGAAATGTGCATTGAACAATTTTGAGACCGAACTAAGGGAACAATTCTTATTCTCACTTTACAAATGTTTGTTCAATTTCTGGAAACTTGTAAGATTGATTGGGTGGATTTTATCGAGTCATTAAATGGTAGTTTTGAGCTTGTCTTTTTTATTAACATGGTTAATATGATTTGATGATTGTGTGATATTGTGATTACTTTCTTGTAAATAATTTTTTATTTTTTACATTGTTGTATAACTTGAGTCCTTTTCATTTTAGGATCAAGTCTAGTTGTATTTGCATGTGCATCTGGATTTGTGGGCATTCCATTATGATAAGCAATCACGAGGACCCAAACTCCTCCTACAAGTTACCTTGGGGTTTAGTTTGGGAAAATAGTGTATTTTTAAAATTTTTTAGATTTTACCCTTTTTACTTTTTTTTCTCGGGACGAGAAAAAGTTAAGTGTGGGGTGGTTGATGAGGTCTGCATTTCATTGTCCTCCGAGTCAAATTTCCTCACTTTTAACTCCATTTTGTCCCAAATTTATAGTTTTTAGTGTATAATATGCTACTCTTACCTCACAAGTGCTTCAAGATGATTTTAGGTGAAAACATGCCGAAAAGAAGACGAAACAGAGCTAAAACGGAATACTTGCAAAAGTCGGGAAGCTGACCGAGTCAACCTGTCAGGTCCAACCCGACAGTCTTGTGCTAACCCATGAACCTAAGCACATGAAGAGAAAACGGAGAGAGAGCCGCCCGGAGCTCACCTAGGCAACTTCCGAGCTACCTATCGGGTAGCACTTACTAGGTCACGCCCGATAGGTTCCTGCTAAACCAGTAGGCTGTGGCCATCTCCACGAGACGAAGAAGTGAAGCACATGTCGGGTCCCACCCGACAGGCTGGCCAAATGGTTCCTATTTTCTTGCTCTTTTGAAATTTCAAAAGGATTCCAACTCTCCTATTTAATCCAACACTTAGAGTTTCGAAATCAAATTTCCATACACACATTTTGAGAAGAGAGAAGAGGAAAGGAAGCCATTTTCGCAAGAGAAGAAGCCCATGATCATTGGAGAAGAACGAGACAAGCCTGGAGATATCGATTGTGTTGGAGAAATGGCTTTCAAGCCCATTGGTAGAGCCCAGTTTGGCTAGCCCAAAGTGTGGTTAGTTGCTCTCCTTTTGTGCAATCCCACATTGGTTAGGAATGAAATAGTTTTGTTGTTTATATTGTTTTGCCTCCCTTTGCCTATCAGTTGTATGTGGGCCTTTTAGGGGCAACCTGAGGCTTAGGCCGAA
>JAYMTP010006673.1:0-11817 GCA_036897365.1 Geranium brycei | reverse complement strand
CGGAGATCAAAATCATGTATTGATTCTCACACCGAGAACCAAATGGGTTTTATTCACTTCACCCTTTCTTTGTAAACTATTTTATGCAATGAATGTAGTTTGATTTCAATTCATATTTCATTTCGTTAGTTATGTCATTTATGAATTTTATAATGCATGATTTAATTGATAGATTCGCATGCTTATCGTCTTGAATATAAGTTGGTCTTTCTAATTGCGCCTTGGGGTTAAAGCGATGTCTCAGTTAATTATGGATTAAGGAAACTTAGATAATTATTTTATATTCTTGTAGCCCCAAGGAGGGTATCATATCTATACTTAAAGCTGCGTCCCCTTAATTGCGGATTGTCTGATCAAGTCAACTGGCATAACGTAGCAGGGACCTAGTAGATGGATCGGAGTGGTAGGAACCGGGTTTAAATCCAAAACTTAGGTGAGGCTGGTTAACACGGTAGTAAGGTGGTAAATATATCCTTAATTGCGTGTAGGTTCCCGAACCCCGCTATAAATTCTTTATCCACCTAACAAGGGGGTATTATGGTTGATCGACCTTGTATTATCCTTTACCAGAGATACAGTGGTTCATTTGGAGTTCCGTTACCTCCCTAGAGAGCAAAACCTCAAGCATAACTATAATTTAGTTTGTTTCCCGAATTTATTAATTGATTGATTTATCTGCCTCAACTTATGTTTAGATTATATTGTTCATCTACTTCATAATCTTTTCATTTCTCATTGTGCCTTTTATTGGTAATTTAGTTTTACAAGTTTTATCCTTAACCCCACTTTTCGACCGACCAATATTAGTCACGAGACTCGGTTCGGGTGATTAAGATTTTTAAACAAACAGTAGCCACCTTGTCCCTTGGGTTCAATATAAACTCAAGGTCGTAATTTACTTCCATCTATTACTTGCGGCCGGTACACTCCCGGCACGTGCCGTGAATCACACTCGCACATTTTTGGGGGTGCGATTTCGATGCGTTAGTCTTCCACAAACATCTCCTTATGTTTGTGCATTAGATAGTTCTTCCATATCTATCTTCATGTTCTCCGCTAGAATCTCATGAATATTAGCTGGAGCTGCTGAACTTGACTTGCCACTTTCTTAATATTAGTCATAGTGAAGTGTGGAAACTATGCAACTAGGTACATCTTACTGCCAGCATCTTCACTTTTGTATTTTCTTTCCAAACACAACCATAGTTCCTTTTACGTTTTTGTCATGTTGTATACACGGTAAAGTACATCAAACAACCTATCCATAATGTTGTTTTGACAAAAGAAATTTGTATTATACCATACATCAATGCTTAACTTGGAGGAAACATTCATATCCTCTCCGCCAACGGGAGGATCCTACTGTAACAGATGTGCACACTTCAGTACAGTTAGGTAGAACCACATCTTTTGTTGCTGGGTCTTAAAATCTGTCACAGTAAACTTGTCTTGTAGCTTATGGTTGGACATAGGCACAGGCAAAATTTGGGGGTTCACCTTAATCTTGGCACCCGAATCGTTTGAACTAGCTGGAATAGTAGATTTGACTACTTTCACAGATTCAACAACTCTCGCACTTTATTCACCCATATCTGAGACAACGACAAGAATTTAGTTTAATTAATTCAATTTTTCTCCCGCACAAACAGTATAAATCAATTAACGTCAATTGGATAATTCAGATCCAGTACTAGTGGAACATGTTTCCACAATATCGGGAACGTGTTCTATTTGTTCCTACAGGCTCTTAGAAATACCGGAATCAAACCTAACCTACCCTAACAGCTTCCTATTAATCGTCCTCCCGAGTTTCCCTTAGGAATATCGTCTAATTTAAGTGAAAATTGAAAATCGGTTTTCAAAAAATATGTTTTTAATGTCTGTGTTAAACGAGTCTATCTTACCGATGTGAAATCAAATTGTTTCCGCTAAAGCAACTTGTTCGTTGGGTTAGAAAAATCTGTCAAAAACAACAAAATAATCGTCTTAAGGTTGTTAGATGTGGGTTAGTCCATAAACGTAAATTGAATAATTAAATTATACATCCATTCATGCAATAATGAAACACAATCGAACGAAACAAACAGATCAAAAAATAATACTTGTATTTATTAATATGATAATGCAATAGAGTAATAACAAGTATAACTTGACCGGAAATCTGGTACTGGACAGATGAACGAAACGGAAGAGATTTTCTTCGAGGCACGGTAGTCCACTTTCCTTAAGATGATTACTGCTCTGTATGGGCAACTCTCTCCCAGGATACAACGACGAACGAGATCGAACTCTAACCGTGATGTAGAGAGTAATCAAGGAGAAACGAATTTGAGAGAGATAGACGGCTAGGTTATTCGGTTTTGGACGTGTTTCGGCTCTAGCATTGGTTTAGTATATATAGGAGAGGGAATCTGAAACCTAGAGGAATTAGGAATGAAAATCTTACTAATTTTCTTCGTTGGGAAATATGAGTCTTTTTATTTCATAAATATCTCTTAATATCCAATTAATGGCATTTGATCACATTTATTTCTGAATAAATAAAACAAAATTCTTTTATTTCCAAAATAATACCGATTCGAAAATATTTTTTTTTAATTACAAATTGGAAACTTTGTTGAGAATTATTATTGGCCTAAGCAAAAATTTGGCGGGCTTCCCGCCCCTGAGTTTTCTACAGCATTCACGTCGCCCACGTCGTGCGAGCGCACACAAGTTTAAGCCCATATCCCTCTCGTCGGCCCATTATTTGAACCCTTCCTACGCGCGAGAGAGAGCATTTCCTCTAATCTTTCTTACAAGTCCATGTAAGCATTATACTATATACACCTTGTGAAATGCTAGTAATCTTTCCATATGAGACTTTTAGGAGAACACTAGATGTGCATTACTTTTGAGAAGCACTACAAGTGCACAACTAAATTTTGTCAACAACATCATTTCAAGAGGTCATCTTTGAGGTTCAATTTCTCATTCACCTCTTACCCGTTTAGAGTTCGTAATATACCATTGGAAAGATCTTATTTTCTAGAATATGTAAATATAATTTACATTATTCAAGGTAGTCTAAGCATTCTAAAATCACAACTCAAATTGAACCAATCACAAGTTAACACACATGTTAGTTTTGCCATTTATTTGCTTTTTGTCCAACCAGTCAATCAATACATAGGCTGGGAAAATAACCACCATTGAGCTTTTCCTCAATATTGGTTAATTAATATTTCACCTTGCATGAGTATTTTATATTTTTTTTGAAACCATTAAATCATTTGAATATATTCACCATAGATGTAGTTCTATCCTATGGTTAGTAGAGGTTCTTAAGTTTGTATATTAAAGGATGTTTTCTACTAATTGAGTCTCATAATTTAAACACTTAAAATTTTAGATTGATAAATTTAAATTTCAGATAATGAAAATTTATTAAACCTAACTATACAAATTGGACAATTTTATACCCTAACTAATTTTGTCTTTTTTAATACCCTAACTATCATTTTGAGATAACCTACTCCTAAAATACCTAAAATACCCCAGGTTAAAGAAACCAGAATTGAACCAGTTCAATTTTGAAATTAAGATATTGTTTCATTTTCTTTTTCGTGGGTCTGATGCTTGCCTACGGCCTTAGCTCACCGGTAATGGCGACAAATCGGAGCGTCTACGACGAATCTTGAGGATGGGCTCGCTGGAAGAATGGAAGAGGTGAGTTTGTTTCTTCTATTTTTTTCCGGCGAGTAAGCTTGTCTCTTAAAAAATGGAAGAGGTGAGCTCGTTTATTCCATTATTTTCAGGTGAGTGAACTTTTCGTCTGAAAAAAAAAATGAAGAGGTGAGCTCGTTTCTTCCATTTTTTCCAACGAGTGAGCTCGTCACTGGAAAAATGGAAGAGCTGAGCTTGTTTCTTCCATTTTTCTGGTGAGCCCATGCTCGTTCCTTCTATTTTTTTGACGAGTGAGCTCGCTGCCGGAAAAAATGGAAAAGCTTAGCTCGTTTCTTCCATTTTTTCCGGCAATTGAGCTCATTGACGGAAAAATGCAAGAGGTGAGCTCGTTTCTTCTAATTTTTCGGCAAGTGAGCTCGTCGCCAAAAAAATGGAAGAGGTGAGTTCGTTTCTTCCATTTTTTTCCAGCAAGCCCATGCTCTGGATTTTTGTTGTCGCTCCAATTTGTTGTCATCACCGGTGAGCTGAGGTCGGCAGCGAGTGTGGGAGGGGCCGGAGGCGAGCATCGAACCCACGAAAAAGAAGATGAAACAATTTATTGATTTCAAAATTGAACCGGTTCAACTTCGATTTTTAAACCAAATTGAACCGTATCAATTATTGTTTCTTAAACAATGTGTAGTTTAGGTATTTTAGGAGTAGATTGTCCCAAAAAAATAGTTAAGGTACTAAAAAGAGACAAAATTAGTTAAGATATCAGACTGTCAATTTTGTATAGCTAGATGTAGTAAATTGTCATTATCACATTAAATTTAGTGGTAAGAATTAATATTTCATTAAGAAGTAATAAATTATTATTACTATTATATTTTGAGGAGATAATAATAACAAATTAAACTTCACTAACGTTGAAAGAAATTATGGGTATTATAAGCTTTTTTTTGTTTCTATGGTTAATGGATATCATAGATTATACTATTCATTATACAAATAAACCGAATTAAAATTAAAAGTCAACAATTGATTAGAACTCGATGGGAGCGTGAGATGGATAAGGGTTCACGGACATATAGAGAAAGTGTAATTATTCAAAAAATACATTATTAAAAATTAAAAGCGTATTAGAATTATTACGCTAATAAGAAATAATAAATAATTTTATGATAGTTATTGATAGATAATTAATATACAATAAATTTTAACATTTTCAAATTTAAAATCTAATACATATAATTAAAAATTGAATGGTAATAGTTCATGCATCACTAAAAATATAAGTAATAATTAATATGTTACAAAATAATTAATAGAGAAATACCCAAAAAAAAAAAAAAAAAAAGCAACATTAATAAGTGCCCTGCACAAAATAAATTTCATATTTATTTTTACCAATAAAAGATATTAATTCACTTAAATGTTCTAGCATACAATTAAAGAAAAAGTTAAATGAATAAAGAAGTCAAAACTTATTTGATCCCTAACAATAAGTTACTGAAAATCAAATATAACATTTAGTCAAATAAATAATAAAATATGAAACAAATAAATAATTGTAATTAATATGATTTTCTTTACTCCTAAACTAGGTGTAGCACCCGCGGTATAATTCGTAACCTCTTATGATATAATTAAAACCATAAAATTATAACTGAAAAAAAAAATACAGTTTTAGACTTCTTATAGATCGTGATATGGGAAGTGTCGTATAGATAAACCTCCATGATTTGTCGTATAGTATAATCAAACACATCAAAAAATTTATTGGAATATAATGATCAAAACAGATAAAAACAAAAATCGTAATCTAATATTGATTAACCAATATTGAAATTAATTTAGGAAAAGAATCGTAATCCATCAAAATTCTTATTAATATTAAGTTTGTTCTTATTGTTAGGTATGCAAATTAGTTTAGGAAAAGCTGTGTAATCCAATAAAATATTAATTTTGTTTGTTATTATTATTTTAATTTATTAATATTAAATTTGTTTGTTATTATCTTTAAGTATTCAAATTAGTTTTGGAAAAAATTGTAATCCAACAAAATCATAATTATTATTAAATTTGTCAATATATTAATTTAAATTTGTTTGTTATTAATATTAGGTATTTAAATTAGTTTCGGAAATCAATTATAATCCAAAAAATTTCTAATTATTATTAAATTTTTTTGTTATTATAATTTTTATTTATTAAAATCTAAATCAAAATTGAATTTACAAAAAATCCAAAAATTAGAATTAGAATTAATGTGAAACATAAAAAAGTTATTATCTTTCTAATTTATTATTCTTTTTGTTACTATCGCTACTTAATTTTTTGTTAAGGAAAAGTTGTGTAATCCAATAACATTTAGTTAGTATTAAATTTGTTTGTTATCATCATTTTAATTTATTAATATTAAATTAGTTTGTTATTATCATTAAATTCAAATTAGTTCAGAAAAATAATTGTAATCCAAAAAAATCCTAATTATTACTAAATTTGTTTTTATTATCATTTTAATTTATTAATTTAAATTTGTTTGTTATTACCATTACGTTTTCAAATTAAATTAGGAAAAAAATTTTAATCCATCAAAGTCATAATGATTATTAACTTAGTTTGTTTTTATCATTTTTATTTATTAAAATCTAAATCAAAATTGAATATACGCAAATTCGGAAAATTAGAATTAGTATTAATTTGAAACAAAAAATGGAAAATTCAGAAAATTTAGAAACATATAAATAATTCTCTTAGGGATGTCACGTGGCACGTGAGGATTTTCCTTTTATATATATATATGTATATTCCTAAAGACTTACAAATTCAAAGGCCAAACCTACACACACAACCCTCTCTCTAAGCCCAAACCCTCAAACCCAACGGCCACTGGCTAGGGAACGAGCGTCAGGTCACCACGCCAACAAGAAGGGTCAAAATTATAACTATATAATAAGTGCATTCATGGTAAGTGACATAACATTTATAGATTGTAATTTTTCAATAATGAAACTAAAGTATGTTATTTAATTGAGACAAACGAGTATATTCTAACAAGTAGGTCATTGACCTTTTTGGTCAGATGCGACTGCATACTAACAAGATACACAAGATCAATCCACGAAATAAAAGACATGTTTCTCTACTTTAAACTAAATTTATTACATATTTTAGTTACTCCTAGAGCTTAAACTTAAAGATGAATAGGTGGACGAGATGCCTCAATTTCCTGTCATGCTCATATAAAATCAGTGACTACCATATTAAGTTGTATTAGATCCACGATTACGAATCGAATATATTTAGTGTTTGAGGTAAGTTCTTTTCATACTTATTAATTTAATTCTATGATTTATGTTTTTCCCAATTTCGGTGATGTTTATGGATCAGTTATTATCTGATGTGATTTGATTGAAATGGAGATGAGTTTCAGATTTAATCTAATTTTTGGTATATTGTTTTCCTTATCGTGGATGAGTTGTAATTATAGTAGTTTTTTATTTCAACTTGGGGGATATGTGTTTGGTTTAATATTTTTCTGATTATGATTTAATCGATATGAAGAATGGGTTTTGGATTTAATCAGGTTTTTGGTCATGTTGATTTTCTTTTCATGCGTTGACAAAATCATTCTTTCTTGTGATTAATGAGTTTTAAGTTAAACATCTAATCAAAATCTTATTACCGATAGAAAAAAATCTAATCAAAATCCATATGAAAGAGAATATATGACATGATTATACAATTTTGAATTTCTGAATCTTTACTAGATTTTCCTGTTCTTTTTAGTTGTAGCAACATAAACTAATTTACCATTTCATGTTGTGTATAACTGACTTGTATTTTGAAATTATAGATTGAAGTAATAAGTAATATTAACCACTGAGGTCTACATGGTTACCTTTACATTTGGAAAAATGTTCGGTCATTGAGGTATGTAATGGATAGGTTAAAGGCCGCTCAGAAGAGGGTCTTTGGGTAGATTTTATTTTCTTGTACTGTTTTACTTTTAATATTATTTTCTTGCTGATATAAAAAGTCACAAGCAATATCAACATTTGTAGAAGTTTGAGAAAAAGGGTCATGCCACGACTTCTCAACAACAGCTACAACAAAAAACAGGCTTCAGTCATGGCATATTGATATGGGGATGGCTACGAAAATAAGTGAGACGAGAAGAATTTGAATCTATTTGTGTAGTTTCTTGGGTTTGAAGATTTCGATTGAAGAAATCGTAAGAATAAATGAGAAAAATAGGTATGGGTATAGAATGATGTAGGGTTTCAAGGAATAGAATCGCCACTTAGCTGGGTGTAGGCTAAGATAAGATTTAAGCACCACTTAGCCGGGTGTAGGCTAAGATAAGATTTTTACGCCACACTTAGGTTCCTCAGCCTAAGGTGATAAATAAAATAAGACAAAATCTCAAGCACAAAGTTATAATTTTTATTCACTCAAATCTCTGATTTTTCCAAAAGCCAAAACCCCTTTAAATATATGAAATTAGGAAATAACAACTATGAACTAGAAATTGAAATAACAAACTGAAAACTAGGATACTAGAAAATAACAATTTGAAAAGTAAATTACTTGGGCTACAAGCCACTTATTCTAGAAAATAGAGATTAAGAAATATAAAATAGACAATTAAAAAGTGTTGTGCACATGTGCTTAAATTCCTTAATGCCCCTATATCAAATTCCCAAAATTGCGAAAAAAAGACTTGTCCTCAAGTCTTTGTCATTGTAAGGACGTAGATCTTTATAATTAAAGGCATAAGTCACCTCACACTCTCTTGGACTTCTCCCATCTTCTCGAAAAATATTCTTAAGTCTCCATCAACGTCGAAATGATGTAAATAAACTATATTAAATGTTGTCATCAATTGATCTCCAACATCATATGGACGTTAATCAGCTCCATTAAAATAAACTAATTTATATGCGCAGAAGTTGACGTATTTCAGAAGTTTCTTTTCTTTCCATCTCTCACCATCTTTTCCCATTGGCATATGATCATTGTAGACTTTCTTTGGTGACGCAGAGAATAGAACAAAATTTCTTTCATCGTGCACAGATTGGTGACGCAGAGAATAGAACAAAATTTCTTTCATCGTGCACAGAGGGTATTTGTTGAAGACCTCATCATACTTATCTCCTTGATCGAATTGTAAAGGTTGTTCCAATAATAAATGTCCAGCTTGCATTGGACTCATGTCACATAAAAACAGATCTTCATAATTATGAGTATCTGATAAAACCAACATTTGCTCTCTCATTTTTGTTGTAGTATCATCAAGCTCTTGTAATATCTATATTTCAAGATGATTATTTGTTGACATCGCCAATTTGTTAGCCAGATTAGTATTACCAACAATAGTAAAAAAATCTTTTTCAATAATGAAGTTGTGTACCTTATCTTGAGCATGACATCTAATTTGAAAGATGTGTGATTCATTGCCTTCGTGATTTTCTTTTGCTTGGATACTTATAGATTCCAATAAAACCGATAACTTATCTTCAACAACATAAACTCCATCCTCATTATCTTTTAATGTCGATAGATATATCACTCCTGATTTATCATCGACTTCAATAGTCTTATGTTCATGTGTTATCACCACTCCTTTGTATATGTCTTGATTTTTGGTGTTATCTAGGTTGGTGCATTTGGTTTGAAACACGTCGACTTTCAACTAATCCTCCCCAATTGCAGTATTCGAACTTGGTTTGAAGAGTTATTTGCTCGATCAAAGATTCTCCTTTATCCGAATGTGTATACACGACATTATTCACATTAGTTGCAATCATGTGGTCAACATATTGCTCATCGAATACGTCATCTTCACATGCCAGATGTCCATCTTCCAAGAGTGTTACCACTTCTTGATTAGGACATTCGGATGCAATATTCCCTAAACCTTGACAATTAAAATAATTAAATTTCTGAAGGTTTACCTCGTAGACTTCACTTTCTAGTTTTGGATTATTCTGAGCTGGTTCTTTTGCCACACAACGCTTCGATTCTAGAAAATCTTCTGGATGCGTCAATTCGCCTTTACTTTTGTTGAGTTTTAACCTTCAGTGCATAATTGATCACATCATCCAATGTGTAGTAAAGTTGTAGATCGACCACCTTTGCGATGTCTCAATTTAGATTATCAATGAAACAATTGATAGATTGCTTCTCAACTTCTCTTAATTCGGCTTTCATCATCAATGTCTCAAATTTAGTAGCATACTCCTTTATGGACGTCCTTCTTTGCCTTAAATTCTACAATTTGAGATACACCTCATGTTTGTAGGTTGATGGAGAATATTTTCTCGTTAACTCTTTTCTCATCTTACGGCCATATCTTTCTTATTGTCTTTTGAGGTTGTCCCACCAATCTGAAGCGTTTTTCCATAATCCTACCGCCACTAGTTTTACTTTCCAATCTTCTGGTGGTTTAGTATAATGGAACACCCTCTCTACGGTGTTTAACCACTCTAGGAATTCTTCTTCATTCATGTGTCCTTCAAATTTAGGGATTTTTAGCTTTGGCATGTTAGTGTAGCCAAAATTTTCCTTATATGGCCTCCTCTCATAGGAATCGCGATCTTCGTAATGAGTTTGATCTTCTCTAGATTGGTAACGTTCGTCGAACCTCCTTGTCACACCCTGATTTGATTGGGTATGGGCTTGAAACTTCTCATGTTGCATGAAGTCCTTTTCAAAATCGTAGCTTTGACCTTGGCGTGATCCTCTCACATTACCACTCACATGAACAACTTTTTTGGAATCACTAACGTGCCCTATGCGCTCTAGAAGTTTATGAACTTGTAGTTCGAGATAATTAATACGCCTCTGCGCATTAGACAATAACTTACTATCATCCTCCCCGTCATTAGCAACGCCTGTAGATTTACCACTGTGATAGCTATAAAAATAAGTGAAACGAGAAGAATTTGAATTTATTTGTGTAGTTTCTTGGGTTTGAAGATGTCAATTGAAGAAATCGTAAGAATAAATGAGAAAAATAGGTATGGGTATAGAATGATGTAGGGTTTCGAAGGAATATAACCGCCACTTAGCCGGGTGTAGGCTAAGATAAGGTTTTTACGCCACACCTAGATTCCTCGACCTAAGGTGATAAGTAAAATAAGACAGTCTCAAGAACAAAGTTATAATTTCTATCCACTCAAATCTCTAATTTTTCCAAGAGCCAAAACCCTCCTTTAAATACATGAAATTAGGAAATAACAACTATGAACTAGAAAATGAAATAATAAACTACAAACTAGGATACTAGGAAATAATAATTTGGAAAGTAAATTACTTGGGCTACAAGCCACTTATTCTAGAAGATAGAGATTAGGAAATATAAAATAAACAATTAAAAAGTGTTGTGTACATGTGCTTAAATTCCTTAATGTCCCTGGATCACATATTCATCTTAATATTTCCGTGTGTACAAACTGAAGCTAAGTTATTGCTCATATGAATACCTCCCCTTTAAGTGTACATGTTTTGTCAATGAATCTATTTTATAGGATCGAATCTCAATATATGTTCAATAAGATTGGATCTTGATCATTGGGATTGGTAAGCTGTAGAGAATCATTTTCAACTTTATTGCTCGACGACTTCATTTTAAACAAGTGGAGACTTCATACTGGTTCTCAAGCTGATATTGTATAGGAAGTTGCATTTTATTAATGTAACATGTTCATGTACTTAGATTAATCGGGTGAGGTTCATTATGCCTTCTTTAATATCCTTTTCCTAAATAAAACTATTGTAGAACTGTCTCTTTTTTATATGAAACAAAAAGTTGATAGATGTCGAGGATAGTCCATAAACTTAAATTGATATTTATTGCAAAGTACATCTATTCATGCAATAATAAGAATCGAAACCAAACAAACAGATCTGAATAAATACTTTATTTATTTAATATCACGGTACAAAAATCGTAGATTTACTTGACCTGATATTTTAGATCTGGCGGTGGAACTTTGCTTCTGTCTGTAGAACTTCTAGTGTCTGGATGTAGAACTTGTAGGGTCTGGATGTAGAACTACGGAACTGGAAAATCGTCAAGGCATGGTAGTCCACTTTTCTTGAGACAATTATTGCCCCGTATGGGCAACTTGCTCCCAGGATACAACGACGAACGAAGTAGAA
>JAYMTP010006672.1:0-11818 GCA_036897365.1 Geranium brycei | reverse complement strand
TCATATGGTAGAGCGCTTGCTTTGCATGCGAGAGGTACAGGGTTCGATTCCCTGCATCTCCAAAACCTTTTTCATTTTTTCCAGACGATTGATTTATGTATGAAATCGGAGCAAAAACGCGAACGTCGCCTGAGAGATTCGAACTCTCTTGGCAGGCACACGCCTAAACCACTCGACCAAAGCAACTTCATTTCGATAAAACTATTATCCTTCTATTTTATCATCTTCAACTATTATTCCAGGGAATTATACCAGATTTGTTTGATGCTGCTGTGAAGTTGGGACTAATAAAAAGAAAGTCAAAGCTAGCATTTTTGGGCACAAAAAGAAACATGTCAATTAAACATGAGAATTTAGAAATTATTAATGGGGTTTTGGAACCTTTGTCTTCAACCTTAATATTTTTTTACCAAAAGCAAACATAAGTTTTTTTTTTAGAATTGCTCCCGGATATCAATATAGGCATAAGTTGTTGTAATTACTGAATCTCCTAATAAAAGAGACTCCTCTGCGAGCATTTTTTGAGGAGAAAGATGGTGGCAAAATAGTATGGGGGTAAATGGCTTTGCATTTATTACACGCGAGACTCACATCTTGATGAGCATTTTTTGCTTTGTTTCAATTTGGTATTTTTCCATGGCACCACATCGAAGGGAGAGGAACGATTTAAGTGGTTTATATAGTTTCATTGTTTCATCTCTCGTGTCATTTCAACTGTGTGTCAGTTTTTTAAAAGACAACTTAGTTTTATTTAAAATTATTAAATTTGTTTTTCCAAAATCTATTTTTCACACAAAAAAACGAATTTTGGCCTCAATTTTGTCCACATAATCTACACTACCCGTTAATCGACTTTTATGTGTTTGATCGTTCGATCTGGCAACATTAATATCATGTTACTCGTGTGATCATCTGCCAGTTTCAAACGAGATTTTCGACTCTATTAATTTTTATATTTCCATTCTTGAATTCTGTAAATATGCATCTTTCTTTCTTTTTTTTTTTTTTTTGATCAGCTATGCATCTTTCAACTTATGTTCTGTGAGTGGGCGCATAACACGAGAACTACTATGTAATATCTCGGGGGCAACCGAACTACGATCGCCACCATGGTCATCTAAAATATTAGGTCAGTGACTCATTTTTTCACACCACAATACCGCATGGCTGGCTTCACTGTAAATCAGATGAACCGATTACTTGAGGTCCACCCCAAAATAGGTCAATGTATATTTATACTTTAGGCCCAATTTTAAAAATAGGTATCCCAAATAAAGGATCAAGTATGAAAATAAAGGCCCCAGTTTATATTTATCTCTTTTTCATAAGAAACATAAATCATTGTATTTTAATTTTTCTTTAAGCATCACTAATTGTTGAGTGGTCTTGCAACACCGTTCTAGTTATGTTCACTATTCCAACTCTGGGCTATTACCTAATTAATTAGTCTCGATTTTAGTTTCAATTTATCATCTCAAATTCAACATCATTACTAAATGCATATCAAAATTTTAACTTAGCAAAAGCTCGAGCGGCTCATTAAAAGCTCAACTCATTTACTTTACAAATTTTCGAATTCTTGAATTAAGGAGGGTGACTGCCCCTCTTTGCCCCCGGTCGATCCGCCCCTGCTTGGGTTAACTGCAAACGAGGTACATATATAGCTAACAAATGGGAGATAACAGTGTTGGTTTTATATTCAACATGAGTGGTTAGTTATCGTACCCTGCAGTGGATCATGTGACTCGAGTTGGATACACAACTTGTGGCGGAAGCTTTGGCATATCAAGGTGGAGGTCAAACAAAATGCTTAAGGTACATGAAGGGGATGTAGTTCATATGGTATACCGCTCGCTTTGCATGTGAGAGGCACAAGGTTCGATTGGTAATAAATTTCTTCACAATATTATCTTTGTTTTTCATGAACGGCGTTAGGCCACAACCCAAACTTTTTGTGGAGAACTTTATTGTGACACATGAGATTGTCGGGCGATGAGAGAGGAGATCTGTGAGGTCAATGCAATTCTCGAAAATAACTTTACTTTCCAAATTTTCGAATTCTCGAATCAAGGAGGGTGGGCTGCCCTCTTTCCCAACGAGGGCTGCCCTCTTTTCCAACGATGGATCCCTCCCTCTCATTGGTTTTGATATTCGTCAAGAGTGGTTAGTTATCATACCTTGCAATGGATCATGAGACTCGAGTTGGGTAGACAACTTGAGGTGGAAGCTTTGACATATTAAGGTGAGGTCAAACTGAATGCTCGATTCCCTGCATCTCCAAACCTGAGAGATTCGAACTCTCGCGGGGAAACCTCATGTAGCAGGCACAAGCCTTAACCACTCGGCCAAAGTGACTTGAAGATTGATTTCAGTGTTATTTATCTAGTTGTTGACGGTTTTAGAGTTAAGGATGTGATAGAATTAAAGTTGTTAACCAAATAAAATTTCCTGACAATATTATATTTGTTTTTCATAAACGTCGTTAGGCCACAACCCAAACTTTGTGTGGTGGAATTTATTGTGACCCATGAGATTGTCGGGTAATGGGCGAGGAGATCTATGAGGTCAATGCAATGATGTTCAACACCGAGAGTGGGAGAACGCAATGGATGTTTAGTTCACATACATGTTTCATCGTCTGTTATGTGAGTGGGCGCATAACATGAGAACTACTAAGAAATAATTCAGGGGAAACCAGACTGCGATCCCCACCATGGTAAGCTGAAAATATTTTTTTTAGGCAAGTAGTTAATTCTGCCATACCACAATACCGCAAGACTGATTTCACTGTAAAACATGTGAAGCAATTGTTTTATGCTCACCTCAAATTAGGTCAAGATATGTCTATACTTTAGGCCAAAATTTGAAAATAAATATCCCAACATAAATGATCAAGTATGAAAATGAAGACTCCAATTCGGATTATCTCATTATTGTAAAAATATAAAACAATGTATTTTAACTTTTGTTTTAGTACTCAATAATGGTTGAGTAGACCCTCCAATATCGTTCTTGCGCCAATTCTTGAATTTCTTTTGAAAGCAACCCAAATCTTTATTTATGGAGTCAGGGGAGGGAAAAAATTTCGCCTCCTAAGATTGAAGTAATTGTTTAATAAAATTGATTGTTTGACTTGTTTGTGTAGAGCAAATGATCACGTTACAGTTCCGATGCCACGTGACCAATATTTGCTCAAAAAAAATCTACAACCATACGATGGTATCGGAAACAATATAACCTGAAAAAATGACAGGAGCAAGGAGAAGAAGCTTGTTGTTGTTGGGTCTGTGGACTCTGTTCCTTATAGCCAACACTCTCATGGCCACCTCCACCTCCACCCGCATCGCCCTCTCGTCCCGCTGCCTCCTCCGGCGGCGCCGCCCATCTTTCTCTCTCCCCTCTTCTTCTTCTCCCAAACACCTCCCCAGATCCTTCCCATGCCCTCTCTGGTCCTCCTCCTTCAACCTCTGTCTCCGCCGCCCCGCTTCGCCGCTCCCTCCTTCTCGCGCCTTCCACTCTCCTCCCTCCGCCGCCTCCGACGAGGGTTTGGACCACAATCCTCTCTTGGCCGACTTTGACTTCCCACCTTTCGATGCCGTCGATGCCCAACACGTTCGTCCCGGGATTCGAGCTATTCTGGGGAAATTGGTGGGTTTTTTGTGTGTTTCCGATGTGGGTTTGGGTTTGTGGGTTTTTGGGAGGTTGATTTTTGTGGGTTTTGTGCAGGAGAGCGATCTGGATGATTTGGAGAGGACGGTGGAGCCGTCGTGGGACAAGCTGGCTGAGCCGCTGGAGAAGATTTGGGACCAATTGTCGGTGGTTTGGGGGATGGTTAATCATCTCAAGTCGGTTAAGGACTCTGCTGAGCTTCGTGCCGCCATTGAAGAAGTTCAGGTATTGCTCTCCTCATCCCTAATTCAAAGGGAGACCCATTTAAGGACTAATGTTTTTAGTGGCCATGTAAATTACATTTTGTGGAACTTAGGAGTTAGGATGAAGTTGAATTGAATGATGGGTAGTGGGTACGAGTTGTATCTGTTTTTTTTTGGATTGATTTTCTGTATTCTTTAAGTGGGATGAGTAAATTTTTCTTTTTTCCCACTTCATTTGTGTTCTCGTTTGGTTTCCAGCCGGAGAAAATCAAGCTTGCACTCAGGTTGGGTCAGAGTAAACCTATATACAACGCGTTTAAAGCTATTCGACAATCTCCAGAGTGGGAATCACTGAGTGATGCCCGGAAACGTGTAGTTGAAGGTATGTGAGATTTAGTCAGCTTAAATGGTGCATCATTCGTATTGTAGAACACTTGTATAGTGCATCATGCTCGGTGATGGGGCAAGATTGTCCAAATTTGATACTACCTGTTCTGCTTTGTATAATGCTTAGCTTTGTAATTCAATGCCAATGACTGAGCAGTCACCCGTCAGCTGCATCCCAAATGGATAGATAGGTCCATTGTTGACATTGACAGTAACATACTAGTAATTTTGTCCTTTATTTTTTAGAATTTGTCTTGATGCTTATGAACTATTTGATGGCTGGGAAAAGGGCTGGTTTCTATTCTTGTTTGGGGTTCAGTCAATTATGCTGATTTTATTGGGCCAAACTTTACCGATGAAGGTCAAATCTATTTGATAACTCATTGCACAGTTACAGTGACATTATATTTGGACATCAGTTAATGATGTCATGCCTCTTTTTGGTTATTAATCCAGCTACAAAGGTACATCAATAGGTTGTACTTTGAATAGCATATGCAGTTTGAGACTGGAACTGACATGGAACACTGTCTCATACTTGGTTCAAACTCATGGCGTGTTGTTATGTTATTATATATTTACAATGTCATATACTTATTTGAATTTAAGTTCATCCTAAATTTGTTTGATATTTAGTCAAAGAAAATTTGTTTTTGTATATGCAGGGCAATTAAAGGACGCAGTTCTTATTGGTGTTGCTCTTGAAGATGATAAAAGAGAACAATTCAACAAAATTGAACAGGTACAGTTCATATCTCGACGACTGGAGTCAATTGTGTTTAGAGGAGAAAAGGTGCTTTAGTTTGTGATGTGTTAATCATCTATCATTCTCATAGAGTCAACTTATTTTTTTAAGCACAAGCATGATTCATGTTTATAAACAGTCATATCTTATGTACATAATTCTTATCCGCAATATGCTATTCATTGTGGAACATAATGGCCGAGCGATTACGTTTAAGTGATTCTATGAAACATGCAGTGCTCTATTTTTTCTTGGATCTCTGCCTTCAAAGTAAGCTGCTTTATTTTATATGTAAAATTAAAGGTCATTTTATTTCAAAAAAATTTAGTTTCAAGATCATAGTTACAGTTACTTGAATAAAGTAAGCCTTTAGCTATGTGATTTCCTATCTTATGCATCAACCCTTTTCTCTTAAATATTAATAAACCCTTGGCGCTTTGTCAGTACGTTACTGTGTGCTCTTAAGCACAAAAATTATTGTTGTTTTTTCTTAAACCACTTTCAGAATAAGAAATGCTGGTAGCTACTACGTAACTTTATGTTATAACTAGAAATAACACTTCCTTTCTTCCTGTGGAGGGTAAATAATGTGTTTTTAAGGTGATTTTTCTCTTATTTTGCATTGGCTGTTGCTTGCCATATACCATGTCTGATATGCAGGAACTGCAAAGACTATCTCAGAAATTTGGAGAAAATGTTTTGGATGCTACAAAGAAATTTGAGAAATTAATAACAGACAAGAAAGACGTTGCAGGATTGCCTGCTAGTGCTCTTGGTTTGGCAGCACAAACAGCAGTTTCAAAGGTATTAAGCAATCTAAATTGTGATTGTATAAGTGCTTTGTTTTATCTGTTGCGTTCATTCGTTTCTCTCTGTCTTGCCAGGGGTACAAGGATGCAACAGCTGAGAATGGGCCATGGGTATTTACATTGGATGCCCCCAGTTTTCTCCCCATCTTACAGCATGCTCAAAACCGAACTTTGCGCGAGGAAGTTTACCGAGCTTATATTACTCGTGCCTCAAGTGGAGATGTTGATAATTCACCAATCATTGACCAAATTTTGAAGCTTAGGTTGGAAAAGGCTAAACTTCTTAACTACAATAACTATGCTGAGGTATGACCAAATATGTTTAGGAATACATCTCTTTCATAGACTTGCTATGGTCGGGAATAAACTCGTCTTATAGTCTTACTGAAACACATATTACCAGGTAAGCATGGCAACCAAAATGGCCACTGTTGATAGAGCACGAGAACTTTTGGAAAAGCTACGCAGTTCTTCCTGGGATCCTGCAGTTAAAGGTAGCTAGCTAACTTTGTTACTGAATGAGTTGCTATTAAGTATATCTTTTCGAATTTAGGTGAATTTAATATCCACGCGGGCTTGTTTGTGTGAAATGACATTTCATTGTCGTCATCTGTTTGTATCTTTTCCTTGAAAAATGCTGTCGGCAGGTTTTGTTTACTTATTTGTTATATTTCTTAAATGGAATTTAACTCAACATTGTCTTAGTTTACCATTACTATAGATAGGGTTAGTTTGAATGTTTGTTCTATTTCTTGAAATGGAATTTAACTTACACTGTCATTGTACACCATTGCCATGGATCTATGAAAGTATTGCTGAATTTAGATTTCATTTGGTGGATATGATCACGTAATTTTTCTAGTCAGTACTGAAAAATGAAATTCATCCATCAGCTAAGTTATTATTAAGCTTGAACTCTTTGTGTAACAAACTTCAGAATAACCTTATGGATGAAGCTATAGCCATGAAGTTAACCAATTTACATAAAAGGTTTTAAGTTTCTATGATCTGAAACTAACTATTTTCAAGCTGATAAGTTTATTTGGCTTTCATAGATCATGAAGACCTACAAAATTTTGCCAAGGAGCAAGGTGCAGCAGAAGCTAATGATTTGAGACACTGGGACCTCAGCTTTTGGGCTGAGAGGCTTCGTGAGTCAAAATATGATATCAATGAGGTTCTCTCTCTTCTTTGTGTGTGTGTAACCTATGTTTGGATTTAGGGACATAATTAATATTGTAATTATTATGTATTACTTTTATCTGCTGAATTGCTTGTGACACATGTGCATTCTAAAGATCATGGGTGAGCTACACTAAGTTCAAATCTTTTTTAGGTTTGATCCATTTCCTTTCATCCTGGCCCTATTAAATATAGATGATTGATTTCACATTCTATTTTTCCAACGGCGTTTATGACACTAATTTGTGTTATAACGCTGAAGTGTGTTTGTTTCATGTGTGCTATAGGAAGAGCTAAGGCCATATTTCTCATTGCCAAGAGTTATGGATGGTCTTTTCAGCCTCGCAGACAAACTTTTTGGAATTCGTATTGAGCCAGCTGATGGTTTAGCTCCGGTATTTTCTCTAATTAAGTTCTGAATTGGTGCTTTTCTTTTCTACTTATGACAGAGTACTAATGTCATTGTTAATTTCTAGGTTTGGGATAAGGATGTTCAATTCTACTGTGTTAAAGATTCGTCTTCCGGCAGTCCTATTGCATACTTCTACTTTGATCCATATTCTCGTCCATCTGAAAAACGAGGTGGTGCATGGATGGATGAGGTTATTGGCCGCAGTCGTGTATTTTCACGCAATGGTACTTGTGCAAGGTTGCCTGTCGCTCATATGGTTTGCAACCAATCACCACCCGTGGGTGACAAGCCAAGCCTTATGACATTTCGGGAGGTGGGCTTAAGTACAGTGGATACACTTGTACTTTGTTTCTTTAGGCTGTTCGTAAATCGCAACCAAGATTATACTTAATGAGACATCAATCGATTCAACTAAATTGATTGGCATCGTTGATTAAAATTCACTGAAACAAGTTGAAAATTACATAACTTGGCTTTGGGTCATTATATTCAATTGTCTATTTCTAGACTTAAGTGCAATAATATTAACTTAAAGTAATTTGAGTATATCAAGATGCGGACAACTGACTTGAATAAATGAAAGATTGATTTAACAAAGGAACATTGTTCCCCTCGAATGAGGGATTAGGTGGTTATTCGTGCTCGCAATTAAATCTGAGTTGGAGGAGCGTATTTGTTCATACTCTTACTTAGCCGGAAACAATGTGTTTTGGAATTTTGGGGGAAAACCAAAATAACCCACAATGATCAGAAAATTAGTCCCTTAATGTTTAGTGATAGTTCTGGATTTAGAATGTGTATCTGTATGGTCGTGAATATCTGAGAATTTTGAATGCGCTTAATTGAAGCTGCAATTTTTAGTGATTTTGTTTATTGTTTCATGAATAGATGAAATATTTTGCAGGTTGAGACAGTATTCCATGAATTTGGTCATGCACTTCAGCATATGCTAACGAGACAGGACGAAGGTCTAGTTGCAGGGATTCGTGGTGTAGAGTGGGATGCAGTTGAATTACCATCTCAATTTATGGAAAACTGGTGTTACCACAGGTAATCTTGTCCAACCAAAACTTAGTTATGAGTTCCATTCTTAGTTGGATGGAGAGTAAATGTTAAAAATGTCTACATTATTATTTCACAGTATACTATTACAATTTTACATAATTTATTCACTTTGGCTGTATTGGATATTTTCATTTATGTATAGGTAACTAGGTAAGAAGTTTTTGGCAATTACTATTACATATTTTGATATTATTTAATAATTTATGTATCAGTCTGAGCAATATGCATATGTTTTTTAATCAGCAATGTATCAAGATTTGGGCTCAAGACCTCCCTTATGAAGAAGGGAGCTCTAGTTTTGCCACTTGACCCAACATTAGTTGGTAGAGAGGGCCCCAACATAAGTTGGTGAGATTAAAGATGAGAGAGATATGTGACTCGAACCTTGGTCACTAGGACCCAAGTTCAAGTGCTTGACCAAGCAAGCTTTGATAGGAATATGCATATGTTAATCTCTTAGTTATCAATTATTAATTGTCTGTTCATGTCTTACTCAGAGATACTTTGATGGGCATTGCGAAGCACTATGAAACTGGGGAGAGTCTCCCTGAAGATGTGTATGAAAAACTCCTTGCAGCAAGGACTTACCGTGCAGGTTCTCAAAGTCTTCGTCAGGTACTATTTAATCACCAGTTTGGTTCCAGTACTCTTGTAAGCTTAACTTGGGGATTTCATTTTCTGCATCAATTTTATTGCCATATATTTTCCTCAAATTTGGTCGAGTTAGATTTGATTTGCCTTTATCAAGGAAATAAAAAGTTAACTTTCAGAGTCATACTCTACAATAAGCAAATCAACCCCTTGTAGAAAACGGATGTCTATGACAAATATTTTGGTTCAGCGATAAACTATTTTGGTTTGCTCAAATATTTTGGCTTGGGGGATTAATCAACTTCAAAAAATATCAATGAAGCATTGGTTTGTTGCAAAGTGCTTGTAAATGGTTAGTAATACTTACTGCCCAATAGCCCAGCATTTATCAAGCTTTCTCCATTTTAGCTCAGCCAATACTTACAGGTGATACATCCTTAGTGTAATTTGTTAACTACACATTAATGAAGTGCTATTTTTCAGAGGGAACTTGGTTTTAGACACATTCCGAATACTAGTAGTCTTCGAATCATTTCATTTTTTGTGTATTAACTAATCTTTTGCAGGCCTACCATGCACATGTGGTGATTGTTAATTTGTTATCATAGTGGTTAAAAAATTAGTTTACACTCTTTTTTTTGTGAACTTGTATGCGTGATGTTTAGGCCAATAGATTGTAGTGTTTGAATACATTGATTTGCACAATGATATATGAATACTTCTCAATTGATTGCCGTTTTCTCTTTCTCAGATAAAATTTTCTAGTTTAGATTTGGAGCTCCATACAAACTATGTTCCCGGTGGATCAGAATCTATCTATGATTTTGATAGGAGGGTTAGTGAAAGAACACAAGTCATCCCTCCTCTGCCTGAAGACAGGTTCCTTTGCAGTTTCAGCCATATATTTGCAGGTTTGCTATTCTGCTAATGTCATGTTAGTACATTTTGGAGCATTTCCACCTCTTCATGTGCATGCTTTACTCGTTGAAATATGCATCCCACATAGAATATATACAAGGAAAATTAACTACATATAAAGCAATAGTCACATTCAACTATTAAGGTTGATCTTTTAGTTAGCCCAAATTAAAATTCTGTACTACTCAAAGAGTAACTTGGATGCTAATTTTCTAATTATTGTTATTACTTTTTGAGAACTTAGGTGGATATGCAGCCGGATACTACAGTTACAAGGTAATTCTTTTGCTCTTTATAGTGTACTAGCCCCATGATCATATTGAAATTACTCTTCATTATAATGTGTTCTAATGGAGATGCTCGATGTGGACCAAATTCTAGCAAGGTTTTTTTTAATGCTCTCAATTTTTGTCTTAATCCACATTTTACTATTTTGGGATAACTAGAATGCTCAATGTATGTTATCTGTTATCTCCAGCACGAGCTTGTTTAGCTTTGTTGATAAGATTCTGTTATCTTCTTGAATTGTGGCCATGATTATTTTCCACACTTCCTTTCCTTAGTTTCCCCTTGGCATGCATTTTTCTGATGGAGAGACCTTTTATTTTTGCAGTGGGCAGAGGTGCTATCAGCAGATGCTTTCTCAGCATTTGAGGATGCTGGACTTGATGACAACCAGGTATATGGAGGAAAGTGCTAATCCAGAATAGCCTTTTTAGCCTTGCATCTTACAGCTTTAATTGTAAGTTTTTTTAGGGGTCTAGGCCCCTTCAGTTTAATCCAAGTTAAACCGGGGGGCTACTTTGCTGGGAATAGCTTTCCCATTTGCAAAGCTTAAATCCCAGATCGTAGGTATGGGGAACCGATATCTCTTAAATCCAATTATTAATATAAAGTTGTGATTTAGTTACATCCCTCTCAGTCTGGCAGACATTGCTTTCTGTATGACCTGTTAGAGATTTAAATAGAAGGGCCGAAGTCCATGATACACATTGAGTAGTGTACTGACTAGAACAATAAATATATAATAATAAAATACTTTTATTGATAAGATAGTTTCAGGTAGTTCGAGAAACCTGGTTCTCTCCAGCCTCGGGCTCAATACATGACTAAACTCACAAATCTCATATATCCTATCCTAGACTCTTCATCCCCTTTTTATAGTCTTTACTTACTTGATTACCAAGTAGAGACACAAAAAGGAAAATAATAAAAAGGGAAAATAATATAAAGGAAAATGTAATGAAAGGGAAATATAATAAAAGAGGAATATAATATGGAAAGATATAATCTTTCCTCTTATTACTTCTCTTGAGTTAACCATGTGTAACATTACCGGCTGCCCCATGTTCACCTTGTCCTCAAGGTGACCAACTTGCAAGGATGTTCCAATTCCTGTGCGCCATTTTCCTACACCACAATATGGTGGAGCTCGATCATTGAGTTGGGTTTTAATGCCCCTTTCCCGTCTTATATCAAAGGGAACTAGCCTTGATGTTTTCATATTCCCTACCTTGGGACGGGAGTGGCCATCAGGTACAAATTTTAAGATCCATATCTCTGAGTAGTCACCCTCAAACGATGAGATCCCAGTTTCTCGTGGTCGGATCACCCATGTCAAACCTAGAGTCAATGTTGAATATGCTCTTTGGGAACTCAATTCTTTCTCCTCAATTTCGTCTTCTTCCATCAAGTTGTGGAGTCCACCCAAGTATTGTTCATAGCCATTGTTGTAGGGTTTGGCCACAAACAAAACTCGAATATCCCATACGATGTTGTCTATTTCTTGTAGCTCAACTTCTAGCTTTCTCTTTGCTTCTTTGACTTTAGCCTGATG
>JAYMTP010006671.1:0-11819 GCA_036897365.1 Geranium brycei | reverse complement strand
GATTGTCTTCGACATTTCGTTCGACATCTTCCGTTGCAGAGATCGTCTTCGACATTTTGTTCGACATCTTTCGTTGCTGAGATCGTCTTCGACATTTTGTTCGGCATCTTTCGTTGCCTAAAAAATGTGCCAATATACTATGTAATAACAAAGTATTTAAGCAAAGAGAAAGGAGCATAGTGGGTTTGATTCAGAACATATTGATATTGCCTGAGGGGTTGCTGGACAAGTGGAACAAGCCATGGTTTTAGTGGTAGTCTTGAAAACGAGTGGGCTGTGCTGTACAAACAAATAGTATTTGTTTTTGGAAAATGTAAGCAATAAGAGACCACATGAAAAATCAAACCCACTATTGTTGGGGTCATGTGGTCTCTCCTCTCCGGACCAGCCCACCAATCCTTCCTTTGAACCCATTGATTTGTGATGACCCAAACCGAGTACCTTTTGTTCCAAAATGGATGGAGATGGGCTTGGATTAAGATTAGGTTAAATTTTTTGAAGCTTACAGAAATAATCATGGTTTCTAAAGTCGACTTCAATTATTAAGTATTTACTTGAAGTTTATTATAACTTAGTTTAATTCGAATTCAAACTCAAAGTTATACTTATTTGATAACAGCCAAACTCGAACTTAACCCATTAAAACTCAATAGACTAATTTATAATTTAATTAACCACACATTTTTATTTAATATAAGTAATCAAATCAATTATTAAATAATATTTATTTAGAATGGAAAAGGGTAATCTTAATTTGTAATAATTAACTATACATTATTCTCATTTTAAATACAGTTTACTTAACGTTTTTTGAGATGTTGGTTTTGAATATTTTTTTCTATCTCAGCTTATTTATACAAGGGAGCATTCCGCTACAAACAGACATTTTACGTTCGAAAGTTCAACAACCATTGGATGGTTGAAGATTTGCACGCGCATTGTTCCAACGCGCGACACATGGTAGCAAGGTTCTACAATGCGAAATTTCAAGGTTTTACAAGGTCAAACATGTTATACGATTTCGCACTACACATTCTACAGAGATTAATTACTATCTATGATTTTGCACTGCACATTCTACGCGTTCGGACATTTGAACGCAGAAGGTCCGTTTGTACATGATTGTTGCTCAATACATTATTATGTTTGTAATATATATAAATAAGCGACATTAAGTTTCATTACGAAGTGATCAAAAAGGTATCAAAATATTTCAAAACTTTATCATAGTTAAATGTAACAAAGTGAAATATATTACGAATAATATGAAATTTGACTTTAATATTGTTTTTACATATGGTACTAAGGTTCACTATAGAAACTCATTTAAAGCCAAACCAAATGTTAACAAAATTATACTCACTCCCCTAGTTCATATCCCTAATTCGGGTACATCGTGGGAGAGAAGATTGCTATTTTACCCATAAAAAATTCACCATTTTCTCACTGTTGTTGATCAGTCCCATCTCCATGACTCCATCCCCATCTCCTGCTGTTGGCTTCATCGCATAAATCAATTCCCAACAAAAATCAAAACAAGCCAGGTATATAAAACAGCCATAACATTTGCTTTTGTGCTTCCCATTCATTTTTCTGGAAAAAAAACATTTTGCTTGTAGAAATGAATTGAATATTAAATTCAAAGCGCCATTTTGTCTCCACAAAGTTAAGAAAAGACCCAAATAGGCAAGTAGACGGATCCCATTTCTTCAACTGGGATTAATTTAACATAAAATTGCTGTGGATAGTTATATTAATCATCACATCATTATACGCCAACCAGATTATTTGTCAGCCATAGATATATTCTGATGCATATATACATGTTTTAAGAACTCAACTTGAGTTTAAATTTGTGAACAATAGTGAGAACCAAGAATGTGTATGACTTAATTTCTATGCTATGCCGAGAAATTATGATGTAGATCCGTACTAATCTCTAATTGTACACAAATACGAGGCTTCACCAATTTCATGAATCAGGAATACATTGTCTTTTATAGACTATTTGAGGAGATTATCCATCATTGCTGTTCATTCTTTTTCTCTTGATAGTACACGGAAATATCGTACAAGTTCTTTTCATTCATTTCAAAAGTGACTAATCCAATCATTCTGCAAATACTTTTATATATGTTTGTTTCCATTCTTCAGAACTAGCAATAATTGTCTTACACGTGTAATTGTACTACAAATGCGTATTTGATGATCACATTTGTATTGAGATGCGCAGAATATAGAGAGTAATCTTTTTCATGTTTGACTCATAACCTATACTTCCTTAAGTTGTTACTTTTCGTCGTGATGAAACCTTTTAGAAAGCCGCATTGTGGAGTTATAGCTATTAACCGGCGATGCTTGAAAAGAGGCCAGCAAATAAGTACACGCTCATTAAAAATACTAGTTAAGATTAAAGTTGTTCCAAACATTCTATTTTTCTGCCTTTTAAAATTTACTCACATTACAAGTACGATGGAGATGGACGAATAATATTGCACATTTGGCTACAAATATGCACTGTGCTCGGTGACGGGGAGTTCCTGGTAGATAAAATCCATATTGTATGGTGATAGGCATGATGGATACTCATGTAGGAAATAGGAATTGTCTGATATAAATGGTTCTGTCCAGAAATCTCCGCTGGACTGTGCATACGAGTCTGATGCAGCAATGAAATCTTCTGAAAGCCATTGCATTTCTGGTAGAGGCGCAGAGTTGGGGCTTGCGGACAAGTAAGTGCTGGAGGATCCTTCTGAAGACAACGGGGAGCTCTCTATAATTTGGCGGTGAGGTGTTTCTGGTGATAACGAGGAGCTCTCTAGAATTTGGAATGAGGGCATTGATGCAAGAATACTCTCAAGTTCGGACTCTCTACTTTTCTTTCCTTCATATGAAGTTTCATTGGATTTTTTCTCATCGGTTTTTGTTTTTTTATTCTTCTTCCCGCGATTCTTTAGGTGGGTGTGCCAGTAGTTCTTGATCTCATTGTCTGTTCTTCCAGCTAAATGGGAGGCAATCACGGACCATCTGTACGTGAAACCACTCAGCAAGGTTAGTTGATCACCTTTTGCGATGCATCATCTCATCATAAACATTTATATCCAGAACGAAAATGTTATAAGTAACAGAACAACCAATATGCATTTTGCTCGTTAAGTTTTGAGTGAGCAATCTATTTGTAGTGTACATTATATTGAAAGTATATGCGTATAAGAAGTTGAAAAGTAGTTCTCACTTGTTCCCAACACTATCATGTAATTTGATGATTTTATCCTCTTCTTCTTTTGTGTAATTCCCTCTTTTCACGTCCGGGCGCAGGTAGTTCATCCACCTCAGCCTGCAACTCTTGCCACATCTCGATAGACCTGTCCAAAAATTCCTCAACCTCAACTTTTGAAAATCAAAAATATTTGAAGAGAATGGTGTGTTGTAGAAAACAAGAAGAGTTTGGCACCTGCAAACTTGGGAAGTTCTCGCCAATTCCAGTGGCCGTACCTCTGAATATAATCTCTTAACTTATCGTCTTCTTCCTTACACCACGCACCTTTCTTCACTCCGTTTGTGTCATAGAAGGGAGCTCTCACCATCTTTGATATTCTCTTTGTCTCTCTCTCTTTCTCTCTGGTCAAGTTCTCTTATATTTATACACCCAGCAAGTTGAATATTAAACATGTGTTAAGATATAAGTGAAAGACACCCTCAACTTTCGAAGATGGACCTTTTATGTTTTAAAAACTTGAGGAGGGTCCCATTTGAAGGTGAAATGACAATGAATGTATTTATTGTACTATATAAGAAACTGAACAAGATGATAAGATATTTACCAATTGTCACGTGTTTTTAACATGGTACAACTGTACTGCATCCTTATAATTCGTGATGTACCGGGGTTCATCTTGGTCAGTCAACTAATTAATTAGCATTGACTTATCACCAGCATTGTGTAATTACCCCCTAAATAATTGTTCATATTGATGATTTAACAAGTGAGATTAATTTTTTTTCCATATGCAACTTCTTCCAACGACATCATCTTTTTTGTTTGCAGGTAAGGATTCATCAACACAAAAGTCGGAATCTGCTGGTTGCTACTGCTAGTCAGAAATTACTTATCGGGAAATTCGTAGTAATTCTTTATCAGGTAATCAGTTTTTGCCTCGTTTGGTTATTTTTGATTCGTAGACGAGATGTCTTGTTATGATCAAATTAGTAATATATCAAAACATGGAAATATATATAGATTAGACACCCAAGAATATGTATGGTCCCGGACTCATATGCTTGGAATCTTTGTTCTTTGCCATACAAAAAACATTCATATCCACAAAGTGAGTTATGGTTTCCTTAATTTACCTTGGTCTACCAAAAACCAGTCCAGACTCATAGTTTTAGATGCTTATTATTTGAGGATCTTTTTTTTTCTTTCTACTGTACAATGTGAACACATCTTTAATATGAAAATGCATTTATGACATATCATAATTCTGGTGTTCACACTCTGTACAATGATGTTTGTCTGCCCCATCCTAATAAATTAGATTGTGTCCTATACACGAAACACGCCCTTTGAGTTTTGACAATAGACAAATTACCTTGCTCAATCAATTTTATTAGTTTATGGAAATAAATATTTGCATAGAATTATTATTTTTGTGCCCAAGTTCCATTTCAGAAAGTACCAAGTATTTTCATATCAGTGGCGCTAATTGGCCGGATAAGGCTTTTTAGGGACTAATCGGAGATTTGTCGGGGATTAATAAGAATATAAATCGGATTAAAAAATTAATCGGGAATTGCGTATAGGATTAATCGGGGACTAGTCTGACAAGTCGGGGATTTTTACAACATTGTTTCACATACACTAGTTTTTCATTATCATGAATCATGGCAAGCATTATGATGTTTTTGGCTATATAATATCTTAGTTATGTACTTGTTGTGGCAAACTTGTTGCATGCATTCATGTTTCCTCATTCACATCATTGCTGTTCTCGAATCAAATTATTATCATTAATTTATTTGAGATATCATCGATAATTCATGCCTACTCAACTATACAAAAGATCAATGGAGTATAAAAAAATTTGTGTTCATATGATTTGGATAAGGCAGTCCCCTGCATACTTCCACTATTTCCATTTTCCTGCAATATTTGTTGTATCAACTGTGTGAAAAACAATATGTTTCAATATCAGAACAGATGGATTAGTACACCATTAAGATTAATTACTCTTATTTATCTCTATCACTGTCTAATGCACATGGGTCCGAACTTGCCACCTGTCCTCAACTTCAAGGAGACACATATCAGCATCGCATTAGGCTCGAGATTGTTTTGAATTTTTAATTTGGTACTATTACGAGTCGTCGAGATGGGGTAGAAACCTCCATGGATAATTCTTCAAGTCAATATCCAAAAGTCAGATCCAGTTACAATCATAATGTCTTGCTTTATCTTTCTGTTTTCAGTTTCATACCTCTGAAATTAAGCCATTAACCATATATGTTCATTTTAGTCACATGTTGCTCATTTCTTTTTGTTTTCTTTCAGAAGCAAAAGTCATTAGCTTTTGAGAAACAAAATCTAAGCAAGATTTGCTTGCAAAAGCAAACTGTTCACAGTTCAGTGTGTGATCTAATTTTGGTCCCATTGTTAATGAATCCACAGAATTGGGCAGAGATGGCTCTTTTACCTTGCACATGCAGACAGGTAATAAATAACTTATATCGTATTTATTTAATTGCATTTAATGCTTTTAGTTTTCAATACTCTCTGGCAATAAAACTAGATATAGGATGATGTAGAATGGTGACGTCCCATGTAGTGATCTCACCCACGACTGGATCAACTAGAAATAAAAATTAGATGTAAAACTATTATATAACCATGGATATATTTGAATAACAAATAAAACACGATGCTGTTGTGGAGGTATTTGAAATAATTAAAGGTTTACTAGACAAGAACTTGATTATTGCATTAAAGAAATGAAATTGAAAAAGACTTGGAAGCATTACGTGCCACGGTTTTGGGGTATCTAAAAGAAAACTTTTGAGGACTACAAGACAAGAAACATAGATAAAAGAATTAGCAGAAAAGCTTTATTTTATCAGGTTTCACACATAATACGTGTGGTTGACTGTTGATGGACCTTTCTTTAATGATGGACTAAGAACAGGGTATTAGCTGTAGCAATTTAATGTCAAGTCTTTAATTAATTAGCAGAGAAAGAAAAATGATTGTGTAGTGGGAAATAAAACTATTAGACGACTTTTAGTGAAAGACATTGAGTGAATATAGAAAAACATAAATAAATTACTGCCCAGAATTGGAACTACAATGTGTTTACTTATTGGTAGAGTCAATGAAACTTAAAATCATATAGAGGATTTGATACACGTAAGAGCAAAGTTGGAACTAAAATGTAGAAAATATTAAGTTTGTTGAGCTTCTGTACAACTGAATGCATCTATGTATGTCAGCATTCCTCAAGATTTTGATAAAGAATCAATTGTTCCTCTCAATCATATATAGTTAGACAAATTATCAGTCATTGTCTCACTGCTCAAAATAATTTCTAATTGAAACCGCGTTTGTTTGGAAAAAAGAAACTTACATTCAAATAGTTTTTTTTGTTAGTATAGATATATAAATCTCAATCAAGGGTCAGTCTACTCTCTGAATATTTACTGGAGCAGAAAAATATGAGATTTTTGTATCATGGATTTTTAATTTCCTTTCCTTTTTTGTCACTGCTCTTTGCTTGTTGACTAATCATCTATTTTCAATTTACAATATGAATTGAATGAATTTTTTTTTTCCTTCAACACGGTTTGACATAAATTATGTTAGGGTAGAGTCAGTATCAAAGGTTGGTGTTTGTTGCTACATCATCACTTTCTTGATTATGTTGTACAGTCTACTGAAGACTGCTCAGACATTTTTGTATGAATAAAATATATCGCACCAAAATATTTGTGAAAGTGTGAATCCTGTTTTTGTACGTAAGTTCTTAAATATGTGGGGTCTGTTCTTTTGTGAAATTATGATGATTCGTCTCTCGGATTAAAGGAGATTTTGTGGGATAAATATTTTCACATGGAAATTTTAAGTGTATCTGTGCCGTATCATTTATGACATGAGTTTCTTTATGAATCTTGTTGAATTACATAAAACTATAAGATGGTGTTTATTTTTTCCCGTTGCTGAAAAATAATTACTCCCTTAGGAAAGCGGACACGTGTCACAGGCCGGGGTGCCACACACTAATCACTGTCGTTTTAGCCTTGACACTTCACCACAACTGAAAGCATTATAATTTGTTTATACAAGATAATATAGATGTTGCTCTTGATCAGTTGTTCGTATTGCTGATGATATGATTTTTGTTTATTTGTTTGTTGTACGTTGACGGAATGATTTATTTATTGATATCTGATAGTATGTTGCGTGCAACAATATAGTTTCCTTGCAACTTCCGGTCAAGAAGAGAGACAATAAACTTCATATTCATAATATTTTTGAAATGCAAATGCTTGAAATATATATATATATATAATTGCATTCCAGCTTGAAAAGAAAAAATTGTTGGTCATCTCATCTTGTTGCTAAGAAATCGAATATAATTGAGATTCTCGGCAACTTGAAGTACTTCAATGTGCTACATTTAGCCAAAGTCATGCAACTATGATTATGGATGTGATTTGATTTACTGATAACTTACTAGTTTAATACGGTAAAGAACATGTTAAACTGATAATTATAAAACAAGGTACATGGAACTTCCTTTTCCATGCTCCCACTCTGTGATTTTTCTTAGTCTGAGCTAATTGTGTGGTAAATCATTTTCTTTGGGTTATCAACTTATTGTTTGTGTTCTCATCTTGGTATGGTTTGAAAAATATTTAGTCTTTTCAACAGAGTACATTCTATTGGTTTGTGATGCGTTTATCACTTTTGATTTCTATATGGGATGTATTTGGATTTTTTTGTTTTGTGACAATGAGGATGAGAATTAACTTGATTTTGTCTGTAAAGGGGTAGAGATTCAAACTTTTTGTGGTCCCTGTATATGTTCATTCTCATTCCCCTGTATCATGTTATTTTTATTCTCATTCTAGACATGGGACTCCATAATCATCAGTATAAGTTGGTTTGGCAATGAGAATGAGAAAAAAGTCACATACAAATTGAGTAGCATTTGTTTAAGGGTTTGGGAATATGAATCACATTAATTTGTGTGTTTCATCTTGTTTCTCATTCTCTAACAATCTCAATCTGTTATGAGTTCACAGTCACCATTGGAGAAAGTGGGTGTATGTGGAGTTGATACTTTAGGCCGCCAGATAATATTTAATATTTGTAATTTTCAATGGGCTGTTTAGAGTTGGGCCAATTGTCAACCATAGTTCAATTAATGGGCTGTTGAGAGTTGTGCCTCTTGCTTCCACTCTCCTAGGCGGAAGCAATGGAGAGCGTCTCCTTCGGCTCTCTCGGTTTATTATCGTCCTTCTTCCTGTCCCTCACATCGGAACAAGCACGCTAAGCTCGCCCCTCCCATGCCCCCGGCCCCAAACCTTTCTTCTTCCAAATAAAGTTCAAGCAGTTAAACCCAATCAAATCATGTTGCATGTGGCACGAAATCCTGGTAACTTTGCAAGTTCATGGGTTTCATTTCTAAAGCTAACGACGATGACACGATTCAAACATTCCAACATGTCCAGACAGAGAATAAAGTATCATATCTCCAAACCATTCCTTCAGCTATTTGTTTTTTTTCAACTTTGTATTTCATTTCCATTGTATTGTTCCTAGAGTTTTCTTTCCCAACTTGGGAATTGGTTTTATCTACTTTAATATAATCATTTTATTGATGATAAAGAAACTTAAATCTCTATGAAAAATTGTTCTCCGTATCGATCCATATAATATGTGTTCTAAAAGAGTTTAGGGTATGTGAGAAAAACGAATGTGCTAGCATGCATCGTTTTTCTCGAATTTTTCCTACTTCATGTGGATATTGGTAGAGGACGAATCATGTTGGAGATGTCTCATATCCGCAATGACCACAAAGAACTTGAAGAGGTCTACAACAAATAATGAATCTAACATATTTTGTATCGATTGATCGAATTACTTAAATCTGGCATAGGGTTTTGCGGTTAATATATATTTTTAATATTCATCTATGCTTGGGTTCCTACGAAACCCAACACGACAGTTGTCCCATCTCCTCTTCTCGGGTGGACCTCGTGGTTGGGCTTGGTTCAACATTCCCAATCGCCAAGTTTGGCGCAGCTATAAAAGTCGCCTAAGTTTTTGCAGATGTCACATCATCAGACGAATTTTTTTCGGGGGAGTTGAGTGAAAATCTCGCAAATTACAGGGGAGATATGTTGATTTTTCCCTTTATATAGATTAAACTATACATAATCGAAACCCGTTATTTTTTTGAATCATTGAAATCCAAATTACATAATTACGAAATATAAAGTATAAGTTCCAAATCAAACAAAGTATCAAAACACGAAAGTATCAAAATAATGTAAGTCCATAAATTCATCATGAAATGCAAATAAACTATGAATTCTAGTCTCAAAATTCGAGTTCTCTGCCTCGGCGTCGTCAGAGGAGGAGGGTGGTGATGAGGAGTCGAGCTTCTCGCCTTCATCATGTCCCTTTCAACTTTCAGATAAGCTATTTCAGCAATGTACTGCAGCTCCAAAACTGATATCTGCGAGCTCTGACTGGGTTGGCGAACCTTTCTGGGCCTCCGATCGTGCGTCCCGAAGCCCCGAGTCACAACGTCGCGCGTCACGGCCTTAATCTTCATAATGTGCAGCATCTATTAGACCACACTATTCTTGGTCGGACATTGGGACAAGTCTACGGGACGGATCTTTCGTTTGCTCCACAACATACTCTTACATCCTCCGCACACTAACATTAATAAATACAAAGTTACGAAAAGTTTTGAAAAAAATACAAATTAAACGTATTACCAGTTTGGGATTCTTCAGAGCATGTTTATCGTATCACTCTATGTTGTGCTGGACTTTGGGCAGCAGAAGATCTCCCTTCTCTTCCTTTTATTGATGAAATCCTCCAAAAGTCATATGAACCGCTATGACCCGGCGATGTGGCTATTACTGCGAAAAAAATAGTAATACATGACATACATTTGTAATAGGCAAACAAGGTACAACTTCTTTGATACTTTGTTCTACACTCACACAATATGCTCACAAAAAAAATCTCTCTCAATTCTCCGATAATATTTTCACCAAAATTTCTACTACAAAACATTCAAAATTCATTCAAATTAGAAACTTATATACTATTTTAAAATGGGGGGTTATGACATCGCACGTAAAAATTTGCGCCGCCATAAATCCACAATGGATATATTATTGAAATGATCTGATTAGTGGACGGTGCATGCGACAACATGTATATTTATATTAGTGCGTATATGAGTGTATGCTGCCATAAGATGCCATAATACATGTATGGTATGCTGCCATAAAACCTTCTGTCCGTTCGTGGTGTGCCAAACTGGTGTAGTGATTATTCCAATTTCTTTCTTCTCATCTATCATTGTATTGCTTTTAATCTTTATTTTTCATGTTTCAAAGTTTTTCTTTCCATACAGGGAATTCGATTCATTTTTTAATGTAATTCTTTTATTGATATGAAAAAAAGTAATGTTCTGTATACTTGTACTGTGGGTGTGGGTGTCCAACAAGTGGGGGTCAATAATAACTTTTGCTGCACACTGACACTGCATAGGAGACCCGAACTTCCGCAAGTCCTTGTCCTTGTGTATGGAAATGATGGAAGTGTATTTTCATATTTGACCTTGGTCAATGAAATGGGCTTGGCTACCATCATTATGATGAAGCTGGTAGGCTCATTTCAGATGGGTAGGTATATGTATGGGCCTTATGAGAAGACAAGCCCACTCCAAACCAGAAGCACTTGCATGCATGCACCTTATGTTGACACCCAAGCATGCATCAAATTTCTCAGAGTTTGTATTCTAACGAAGTTGCTTATATTTTCTTTAAATTAATGGATATTACATATTTTTCATTAGGAATTTGTTTAAAATCAGAGTCTCTATATGTGTTCTTTTATTACTGATGATGATTGATTCATGCAGTTGCAGTCCCGGCTCAAATGTCAACAAGTTCCCAATAATCAAAGATTCTATTAGGCTAAGGTTAGAGCTTGATCTCTACCCAACAACAATATATTATTATCCAATTGTTAATGTTGTCATTATTGCAGTCGGTAGTTGTTAATTGAATCCAAACACAGAATGGTTATTGGTTGAATTGTATAGAAATTTCTAATAAAATAGAATGAGCATTTGTATAATATGCGGACGGACAATGAAAGGTAGAGAAGTTGTCTTCTCAAATTTTCAAAGGGACGGGATATAATAATAATAAAACAGAATATCTAACTAACCAGAGAAATATTGTTTTGAGCCATATGAGTTTTGTGTTTGATGATTTTTTTCCTTCCTGTTTTCCACATTGAATTGACTAATCAGCTTGAACTATGTCATAGTTTCGAACTTAGTATCTATATAGTAATAGCTTTCAGTCAAATATATGTACCTAGGATGGTACATATGAAGGAAGCTATATATTATGCATTAGATTATCCATATCTTTTACTTGTAACTTTTAACTTATTTATGAGCCTTCAGTGTGTTTATTATTGTTAAAATAGTTAAGTATAATTAGGGCTAAAATTTAGGTTAGTTTCCTAAGTCTAGTTGGTTTCCTATTATTCCCTATATAAAGGAATT
>JAYMTP010006670.1:0-11819 GCA_036897365.1 Geranium brycei | reverse complement strand
AGTTCATGTAAGACTCGCGTATAGTTAAGGATGGTTATCTGAAATTTTCCCTAAAATTTAAAACCTCAAACAAACAATTCTAAGAAAGGAAAGGAAAGTATTTTCATATAGATTCCTTCATAGACATGTTGTATATGAAACTATTTGAAAACTTAAGGCTTAAACAAAATTATAGTTTGAATTTAAATTGTACAAGCTTATCTATAAATTTATTAATGTTCACGAGAGCTTAATAGGTTCTGCAGTACGATCGCGTGGTCTCTCCAGGCCCTGTGGTAGAGGTTGTGGCTTGCATAATATTATGAATTCTTATATACTCTCAATCTATGGGTGTGGCCGTGTCCGATTCTCCCACCCGATTTAAAATAAATGATTGAATGGCTTGTTGATTAAAAAAATTAGTTAAAATGAGAGTGATGATCACAAATAGGTTTTGTTCTAAATTACTTAGTAATTGAATATAATAATACAAACAAAAAAACTAAGGTTCTGGAGTAAAAAAGGTTTGAGAAAATATTTCGAGATAAACATACACTTAAATATCTTGTGTCATTGGATGGTATCTTTTTCTCCAAATGGGTCTTAGGTTGTACCTCCTCCAGATATTCAGTCAAAACCCCCTTTTCAGGTCCCCAAACTAACTTCAAAGTGAGGGTTATCAAATTTTGGGAGCTATGAAAATCCATGGTTTTACGTTAATAGATATATAGTGAAGATGCAGTCATCCACTCCATACATCTTCTACAAGCCAAGAACGATCTATGCCTCTCTTTTCACTATCAAATGAAATTATTCTCTATAGTTTTTTAACTTTTCTTATTCATCCTTCTTGTATTTTCGTTGTATTGCTTTAAAGTTTTTAATTTCTTCATATATTTCTTAGTAGTTCGCTTTCCCTGTTTAGAAATTCGATCTCCTTTAATCTTAGTATAATGTGTCATTTGTTGATGAAAAAAAGTATGTTATAGAGTTGGGGTAATAAGAAATTATAATTATATCACTTTTAAGAAAAAATTGAATGATAATGATATTCAACAAAAGTATAATTATAAACCGACACAAACGTATAAGTGGAGAAAACTGGAACCCAAGACAACTATAAGGGACCTCACAAAATATTGAGGTTGTGGGTGTAAATGGAGTTGAAAATCTTGTTGTTTGTTGTATTATATGATACATAAAAGTGGAAAAGTGGCAAGTGCAGTGAGAGATCTGAGGTAGCCAATTTGGGTTGAACAAGTGGCAAATGCAGTTTGAATATTAGTGTACAGTTCCAACACGTAAAATAATCCTCCCATTTTGGAAACTATACTTGAACTTGCTACATGTTTCTCTCTCATTGGACGATCCTAACATATTAAGCCCATGATTTATTGCTTTCTCGATTTCAATCATTTAAATCAGGGTCAAGTTATCTATGTTAAAATGTTTTATTTATTTAAAAGTGTAAGTTGATTGTTAAATAGTTTTAATTATTTTTAAATTGATATAGATTCATACCTACATTCTATTTTAACACTTATCTTCATTTACACCCGGATTGGAAATTTTTTTACTGTTGGAGTCTATATGTTAATCATGAGTCGCTGGTCCAAAATATGATGGTATAACTTATCTAGATTTATTATCAGGCTTTGATAATATATTATTTTAACTAACAGGTTATATCCATACTTTCAAGATGTGAGACACTTTCACACTCTCAATACCTTATAACAATGCTGCATATCATTAGTGTAAGTTGGCATCCATTGTATGACCTTGGTTAAGGATATTTTTATTTTATTTTTGAATATTACATAACTTTCTCTATCTAATCTTAAACTCACCCCAACTAAGTATGTGTTAAGCCTTGAACCCTGACCTAAAGGTAGAGAGTGACCAGTGTCAACCACTAGATCAAATGGTTAAGGATATTTTTATTAGTCTCAAACAACAAAAAAAGTTATTTGATAAAGTCTTGAGGATGGTAAATGGATGCCAAATCTTTGTTGAAGTTGATCCACTCAAAATTATATTCTTCAAGAAATTAATGTGTATTTTAATTTATTTTTTACTAGCGTGTAGGATAGCTTGAGATGATCTATATCTATACATTACACCAAATTGTCACAGCGGTGTACTAGATTAGTGTCTCGCTACTAAGTAAATTATGACGGAGGACCAAAAGCTTACACCATTACTAAGTTAATTGCATCATAGCGAGCGAGCAAGGTATGCAACTACTATTCCTTCAATTGCGGCATGTGTAATAAGGTACGCTGTCATTAAAAAGTTGATTAAATACAATAAGTTGTTTTCACATAACGATCATTTTTTAATTATTAGTATGGTCATGGTCATCAGCGACATAACTTCTGTTGGTGCGTCGCCGTTAAGTTCTTACATCGACGTACCATATTTAGGCACACCGCCATAGAAACAGATGTAGATTGTAAAAAAGTGAGAAGTGTGTTGTGTATATTATGAAGTTTTGTTGAAAATAGATGAACTAATTGGATATTGAGAGAGGTTTGTGTGAGAATATATAGAAATTAAATTTTTAGAAGAGAAAAAATTTGATATCAATTTGAAATCAACCAAACAAGGTGTCATCACAATGATTCATCAATTATTCCTTATGTGTTTTATGTATATAATTTCAACATATATTAGATTTTGTATAGTAATTGATAAGTGTAAGATTGAGTTTGACTTTTCCCTTTATATACACCCATTTTAATTTCAATTCTTTTTATGTGAGATTTACTTAACTTCTCCCTCTCATGCTCGTGTAGCGTGTGACTTATTTCCCATTCTACGTTTATGTACGCATGAGCTTTTACTTCAACACTCCCCCTCACGGGTAGCATTCTCTACGCGTGGGCCATAGCAGGATTTGACCGTTGGGGAGAACCGGGCCTTACCTGAGAGGAACACCCAAGGAAAGCCCACATATACATTAGAGCCCATCTTTGGCCTAAAAAACTAGTTTATTAGGTCTAAGGTCCAATATGTATATAAACTCTCATTATACCTTGTAATCTTCTAATTTTGGACTTTGAACTCACGTGTGGATCTAACAATCTCCCCCTCCACTTTGAGTCTCATCACATCGAGCAGACTCCCCCTAAGCCCACAACTTTTACTTAGTCAACTCAATCCCACAAGGGTCTGTTTCATTCTATCCGAGTCTCACTATGAGAGGAGCCGATGATGGTCCTGGTCTTACCGGCCATAGGAGTACCCGACCTACTTAACCAGGAGGGTATACCGAACGAAGGCTTTGATACCACTGTTGGGGAGATTCGGGCCTTACCTAGGAGGAGCACCCAAGGAAAACCCACATACACATTAGAGCCCGCCTTTGACCCAAAAGACTAGCCTATTAGGTATAGGGTCCAATGTGTATATAAACTCTCCTTATATCTTGTAATCTTCTTATGTGAGACTTTGAACTCACATGTGAACCTAACATCGACTTCTACGTATTAGCAGGAGTTCACAAGGGGAGTAGGCTCTGGGAACTCACCCGCCAACACAAACTAAAATCAGCCTGCTCTGATATCATATAATATTGGGTTGTATGTATTGGATCGGGCTCCACAGTAAGTATTTTTATTTTGTATTGTATACTTTATATTTTGTATCGTTTTTACGTATTGTGTAGAACTTAGAAAATAAATTTTTACTTGCATTAACTTTGATATATGTACAGCGTACATATGTATTGAATAAATTCAAAAGTAAATAGAAGAATATGTGAGGTGTTGTGTGAGTTAAAAGTTAGAAGAGGACAAGATTTTTTATCAGCGAGTTGTGTACCAAGATTTGGGTTTGACTATGCAATGATGAAACAGGACAACACCAAACTTATGATTCCTAAGTCGACAAATAATTGATATCATTTTGTTGAATTGGTTTATATATTTTATTTGTGACTTTAACATCATTAAGAAATACCAGCTTGAGCGTGGCTTAGTGGTTGGCACTGCTCGCTCCTTGGCTTCAGACTAGGGTTCGAGGCTCAGCACGGTATTTGGGTAGGGTGAGTTTAAGGGTAGTTAGGGAAAGTGATGTAATATTAAAAAACATGTTTAAGAAATGGATCGTAGCTAGATGAGAGTGGAGAGAAGTATGTTGTCATGGGTCCGAAAGGATGTCATTATGACACATTTCGCCCATAAATAATAGTTTTGAGTCTTGATTAGTGCTTATATGGAATCGCATTAGGAACTTGTAATGCTGTGATAGGTTTGTGGAATGTGCATGATAACACGGGAAATAAACCCTTGATTCTGAGTGTTGAAGCGGGATGGCTTGGCGTGCGAAAAAAGGGGCCAACAAGTCACTCCGATGGAACCTCCGAACCAGAGTCTGGAGAGTCGTCGTCCCCTTCCTCTAGTCTCTCTGGAGAGGAGGTACCAGAGGAGTTTAGCACCAGAGAGCACCTCTGATAGAGACTCCGGACCGGAGGGCCCCAAACTGCCAGGCTGTTAGATTCTTCGGAGCGGAGGCGGACCCGGATGAACTATAGAGAGACTCCGATCAAGACTCTAAAGCGGAGCCCCGAGCGGAGTGCAACTTTGTGCTGCAACTATAAAAGCCATCTTGTGTTCTAATTTTGGGGGATTTCGAATTTTACACCTCACAAACCCATTTTCTCTCACTTTTGAGCAACTACACCATTGGAGACACCTTGCTTGAGGCTTGGGCGCTTGGGGGAGAAGGATTGGAGGTTGGGAGAGCTTGGAGCTAGCTTTGTGGAAAAGAGCTAGAGCTTGAAGAAGGAGTTCTACGCTCATCTCATGAGCTTTTCTCTACTTTCACTTTTGCTCAGTTTGAACACTTGTTTACTTGTAATTTTGCTTTATACTCTTGTATTTGGTATTTGTAGCCATGGTTGAGGGCTAAATCCCTTGGCCATGGGTACTAGACTTTGTTAATTTGATGAAAGCTTAATTTTGAGGTATCGGTTCTAGAAAATTGGTGTTCTGATGAGTGATTGCCTTATTATGTATGTCAATTGTTCTAGTTTGGCCAATTAGGATAGTTCATCTAGGTTAGTGATTTGAATTCGAGGGAATCAAAGCTAATTAACCAAGGCATCACCGGGAGTGGAAGCTCAAGACCACGTCAAGACACTTCCATTAGCTACTAGTCTAGGATTGTCGATCGATTGCGGTACGAGTTGCGATTGATCTCGAGAGGGTAGAGATCAACTCGCTACTAGGCTAATCTTAATGCCGAGAAGAGAGATTAGTACTTTGACATAGACTATCCACACACCTACATTTAGAACTTGTATCGATTGTTAGGAATTCGGAGTTGATGAGGTTTGGTACCCGTGGTGCTTTACATTGTAGAGACAATCCAATTGTTGTTTGAATTTGTGCATGATAAACCGAGAAAACGATAAAAAGAAGTAGTAGTTCTTAAGAGTGCAATTGTGATTAGTGTTCATTTCCACACACATTTGATGAAGTAGTCGGTGATGTTAAAAGTTGTTTGTCGCAACCTAATGCATACACATTGAACTACACATGGATAAACATGTATTAAAGGCAATCAAAATGGCATACATGAAATATGATACATGTTACTACTAGAGGTGCAGTGTGTACTACGAAGAGCGCTTGAAAGACGCTGAATGTGACATTTGTGAATAGTATAGGTATGACATTGTTGAAGATTCATGTATGTCAAGGAAGACTATGTGGTACTTCTTCTTAAACAATAAATATGACAGTTGTTTATGACATCCGAAGAGGGTGTGTGGATGTGAGAGTAAGGCCATGGGGATGAGGATAAAAAAGTATATTAGCACATCCTACATATAATGAGAATTGGATTGAGTTTGATCAATTCGGACTTCGCACGGGACGTCTGGAATGTGTGTCTCGCACTAGCCACTAATGGGTTTAGTCCTTTTTTGGGAGAGTCACACGTCGTATAATATATGATCGATTTGGTATTTATATGCACTAAGTCAATCGTATAATGTTATATATTTAAGTTATCATTTGTTAAAAATAATAAAGCACATTTATTATCATCTATGTTATTTAATTGCTTGAATATTACTAGATGTCATGACTTTATGTTAAGACTAATATGATTTTGACTGGTGATTATATTTCATTAAGTCAAGTCGTATGTACTATTAGGAGAAACGTATTAGACGACTCATCGTGAAAATACAATATAAATTTTGTCATAAGTATTGCTCAATATTGTAATATCGGACATGCCTTTGACCTTGAAGTTGCCATTTATGTTATAACATATTAGGATAATGAAAAATTGTTAGATGTAAAATTAGTTGTATGAAAAGTGCGAATGATTGTTAAGGAATTTGTCTCTCATTTAATTATGAGTAAGATATTGGCGAGGCCCTTCATAAGTAAGACTAGAGAAATGCATGATCATGTTAAGTGAATGATAAAGATTTATCATTCTTAGTCTACTTGGGATTAAGAAACAAGAGATTATATATAAATTACAATAAGGATGATGGTTTCATGTCTTACATTAAAGTTAGGGATATATACATCATTATCACCAGTGGCGGATCTAGAAAATTTTTTAAGAGGAAAGTTCTCATGCTAAATTTTTTATTTCATTAATAATATAATTAATTTAATAATAAAATATTTTTAAATACATGTAATAAAAACTAATTCGAGCTTGATTATTTACTTTTTAGTTGAATTCGAATTCAACTTCCATGTGTATATAAATACAAAGAGAATCGGCTCGAAAGCCTTGCAAACCATGATAAGTTGGGCTCAAACTTGACTCGTTTATGAAACGACACAAACTTGCGCTCAATCTCAGCATAACCTTGCTTAAAAAATTCACAAATTTTCAATGATTAATAAACTATAATAAAATAAACAAAAAAATTAACGAAAAATAAAAAATAATACTTTAACTAATACAATAATTAGTAAAAATAATTATAATTAACAATAAAACAAGAAACTTACCAATGAACCAAATAACTCTTACAATTATGTTACACGACTTTTGTATATATTAGGATTCAAGGAGAGACATCCAATTTTCAGGTAGACCTTTACATAAAAAATTCAAATTTCTGGGCCAAGAAGGCGGGTCCCCCCTTCCCCTCCCCTAGATCTGCCCCCGCCATCAGTATTAACAGCGGCGTACCTATCTTACCACACCACCACTAGTTAACGCATATGTTCCAGGTTCGGTATGTCGACGTTAGAGTGGTGGCCATTGGCGTTTACTAGTGGCAACGTGGTAAGATGTATGTTGATGTTAACGTGGTACGCCATTATAGACAGAAAAGTATGCTAGCATTAGTTAACATTTGCGCATGTAAAAGTGGTTTCTAAGTGGCATCTGTTACATATTATACAATAATATTAACAAATTGCGAAACTTGAAAAATTACAAATACAAATGAATTAGGAAATATTGCAAAAAGACATGAACCTTTAGAAACATGACTCGGAAAATAGTCGAGTGATGTTGGACATTTTTCATAAAGTGTATTTAGTTTCCCTCGGGTGTTGAAATCAATGAGTGTATACCTCTTAGGATATAACAACTTCGAACTAGCACCGTACACCAAAGGTCTAGTTTCGACGAATTTTAACTTGAGTATTTCTCTAACACCAATTGTACGAACTTTTGTAGAGTAAGAAATGTAGAAAAAGAAGAATAAGAACATAAAGATTCTTGGTTTTTGGATGATTAAAATTGAAGGGAAAGACCATCTATTTATAGTCTTATCTCTTCTGCCTCTTGAATTCTAAGAATGAATGCAAAACTAAAGATGAACAATGAAATGTTGTATCTTATACATTCAAGGGGATTAAAACACATTCAAAACTTGGAATACCAAATAAATTTTATTCATTACGTAGATTAATATGAATTGAAATCATATATTATACAACAATCCCCACATAAATGAAATTGAGTGACGCCAAAAAAACACGACCAAAAAGGTACAAGCATACTCAACACGATTTGGTGATAGATTTTATGGTCAATACATGTATAAGATAGGTAGGGGGTACCTCTGAACCTTCCCTTATGAAGACATGCCGACTTTACTGGCTGACCACTAGACTCAATGTCCTTAAATTGTTCTGTCGTTTGTGTAAATGATCACATGTCTCACGCGGGTATCTTCCGAACCCAATTCCAGTTCTCAAGGTTATGTTCATTTTGGTCGTGAGTATCGTCCTGGTTCTGTAAGAGTATCTAATGGATTTAGCCCTTAAATTCTCCTTTGAAGAAGCCACACTTCTCTTGCACATATGTAATTTCTTATTTAAGAGTAAATCACTTTACTCTGCTCGAAAAATCAATAACTTCGACACACAAGAATAATTAATAGCTCAAATAATTAGTCTTCACTACGAGTGTCACTGTTTGCATAATAGAAAGTGGGGGGGTGGGGCGCGCCACCACAGTGACCTCGCCCAATCTTAACAATTAGGTTCTCTCTGTGAACCATGATCTTGGGATCTCCAATCAAAATGGTTGAGTTTCCTTTGTCTTGACATTATAACTTCATGAGTTTAAGTCCAATTTCTTTAGATGCCTTCTCAACTAGGTCTTTATCTAACTAGTGGTTTACTAGTTCGGCGGAATTCTTTAGATCCTATGTAGTCAACACTCATTACTACATAGTTCATGAGTTGTTTAACAGTATTATTTTTTCGACATATATGTCTATATTTGTTGTTATTCTTTATCTTTGATAATATCATTCAACAAATTTCATTATTGTTTAGAATTTATGGTTATTCGGTCTGTTCATAAACTCAGATTTCATTCTAAATTTAGTATAATAATTTTTTCGAATGATTTCTTTATCATGAACATACCTATCCACCAAATAGGTTTCATGTTATCTATACCAGATATTCAATTTCCTTCGTGTATTGCCCTGAACTTTTTGAATAATGATTATAATGTAGACAATAATCATGAGTCGATCGTAGATACCATAATATTCTCACAATAACATTAAAATATCCAAATTCCAGATCACATGTGTATCTTGTTGGTGTATTTAAGGTAAATGTAACATCCTCCATGTACATGTCATTAAGTGCATGATATTTCCTATCACTCTTGCACAATCATTTTTTTGAGATACTTTCATTTTTATTTTTTTGACAAATTTTAGTTTATCAATAGATATTAGGGATAATGACACTTTGTTACACCTGACTATCTTAGAAATTACAGTCTCATACCCTAACTAATTTCCTCTCTTTTCTAGCACCCTGGCAATTTTTTGTGACAACCTATAGTAAAATGACTAAAATGTCCTCCAATGGCTTTTAAATTTTCAAAAAGTAACATGAACAGTGAACTAGTTCAAATTTAAACTTAGAATTGAATTGATTCAAATTAAAAATTAGAATTGAATCGGTTCAAATTAAAAAATTTCTAAAATACCCTCAAACGGCTTTTAAATTTTCAAGTTCTACCATCAAACACTAAGGAACTCTCTTTGTGTTTGTTTATGTGCATGTTCTTCTCCACCTTGGTCGATCAAGAAACATGCATCAACAAGAACAACACAATTTTGATCTAAGAAACATGCAAGACGTGTGCACAAAACGACCCAAACCTCAACTACGACTTCTGCGCGACCTCTTTCCAGCCCGGCTGTTGAGTCACAAACCTCCACGGCCTCAACCTCCTCTCCATCAAGTTGCTCTGCCGCAACGTCACCTCTATGTGCCACCGCGTCAAGGAGCTCCTGTGGGATAGGAAGTGGGACCCGTTCACGAGGACATGTTTTGAAGATTGTTTCAACATCTACTCTGACTCCGTTCCTACCCTAAATGACAACGTTCCGAGACTACAAGGCCAAGCGCTACGACGACGCCAACATCGAGCTCAGCTCTGTCCTCGATGCCCCAGTCATTTGTGAATATAGGTTTCATGAGAAACCAGATTCTACCATCAATTTGTAGTTCTACAAAAAACCCTCGTCGGATTTATAGGAAAATCTTTCTGTATTTGCCTCGTAGGATACCCTCGTCGAATTTGCCTCGTAAGAATCCCTCGCCGAATCTGCGAACCAGAGCATTCGTCGACCTCGCCTCCGCCTCCTCCAGCCTCTACCGTCCCGATTCCCCTCGCCGGAGCCTCCTCAGCCTTCGTTGACTCACTGGAGCCTCCACACCCTTCGTCGATTCCGTTATTTTTTCAATTTTTTTATTTAATTTGTGAAATGACTATTAAGTCCTTAAATTTAATTTTAGATTTGGGGGTATAATTGTAATTGTATATTAAAAATAAACAAAATTGAACCAGAAATAAACCAAAATTGAACCGGTTGAATTCTTGTTTTTTAAACCAGAGGTAGTTTAGGCATTTTAGAGATAGGTTGTCACAAAAAAATTGTCAAGGAATTAAAAAGGAGAGGAAATTAGTTAGGGTAAGAGACTATCATTTCAAGATAGTTATGTGTAACAAAGTCTCATTATCCCTAGATATTATAGCTAAATAAAATCACATTTGTCAAACTTGCCAAAATTTATCAATATCGTGTGATCGACTTGACATAAATCATTTTTCTTTTCTTGCTATTTTGATTCCCAAAATTGCATCAACAAAAATTTGTCATATTTTTCACATTTGTCACACTCGTTTGTAAGGAATCTATTTGACAACAAAAATAAGTCTATCTCGGGACTTCACCAACTTGTGCATATTTCTTTCTCATTTAAGAGCTATTTAACCACTTTACAAGTGTTCTGTATAGCTTCTAGTTTACAAGTTAGAAATTTTGTCAAATGATTTGTCTACCTTACTATTTTGCATGGTTAGTCTAGACCTTGCTAGCTCATCACATTCTTAAAAAAAAATTATCACAATTCTCAAGAATTCATTTAGATTATCTCAATTCATCTCGTTCGTCAGACTATACCAATTCTAGACTTCAATATGGTATTCTTGTGTAGATCGAGTTTTCTGAAATTATATACAAAAAATCTATATGCACTACTACTTTGTGCATATCGAATGAAGACACATTCAACATTTTTTATGTCATCATTTTTCTTGGAGTTGAAGTCAAAACTTTTGTTAATCACCCCACACTTCCAAGTAGCTATAGGAATTCTTTCTTCATTTACTAACTCAAATAAAATTTTATCAACTTTCTTTCTGTTGCCTTATTTTAGAGATAATTTGCTGCAAAATCACCAATCCCCGTAAATTTCATGATTATAACATTAATAATCTTTTGCGGTGACCCAAAACTCAATGTCATCCTCTCAAATATGATCTATAACACTTTGTTTTTACTAATATTTTGATGTTGATTCACCTTGGAATTTTAGTTATAACTCAAGAAAGAGAAGAATGAAACAAAAACAACATCTATTCATATCTCTTTGTTGTCAACTTTTTAATGAAATAATATAAAAAAACAAATTATAATTTCAATGTTTACTCAACCGTCAGTGTGATTTAATATGTAGGTGATTCGCTTTCCGTCAAATTATGATTCAAATAAACTGGAGAGCTAGTTATCGCTTTCTTGTTAAAAACTTTGTTTTTGACAAATTTTTTAACTTCTAACAACAAATTCACTTAACCCAATACAATTATTGGAGAAAAAAATGATCTCCGATGGAGGTTTCCGGGACCGCTACAGCGATCTCTTCTCCTGCCTCGGCTGAAGTACTTGTCCCAACTGAGATCTGTAGTTATTGTTGAAATTATTAATTCTGTTAAATGGAATGTCGTGGACAATGTTGGAACAATATCCTTGACAAACAACAATTATAAGCACAACAGTTCAGTACTGAAAGTAAATGACACACAAAGTT